>PVHX01001871.1:148247-187406 GCA_004024805.1 Geosciurus inauris
AAAGTTGCATTTTAATACATGTTATCAAACATAACAGAAAAAAAACAAATTTTCAGAAGCTGTACACACTATTCACTGAAAATATTTGTTGAGGCAAATAGAAAAAAAAATTATTACAATCATAATTTTTCTAACTTTGCACAAAATTATAAGCAGATTACATTCTTCATATTAAACATCTTTATATGCACTTTCAATTGCTAAGGTTTCTATTGTTGCCTTGCCCAGTGCCTCCTGGAGAGCTCCTGACTCAGTTCTCAGCTTTCCCTGCAGAAGCCCTTTCTTTATCCACCCTCCAGTTCAGTTGCCCCTTTATCATTCCTTCCTCTACTCTGTTTTTTTCTAGCACCAAACATTCCCTATATAAATATAATAGCTAGGTACAATATGTTTATGATTTGGCTAAAACATGAACGAATAAAATGAAATAGATTGGGGGTTTGTATTTGGATGCCACTCACTTTTTCTCTGGTGCGAGTCCATTGGTGTGCCAAGTGACGTTTTAGATAGCATGCATCCCAACGGGATAAATCTCTTGTGGCATACCCACAGTGGGAATTTCATTTCTGCAGTGAAACAACCCACATGAACCATTCTTGTTTGCTAGTTTTTTGGCCAAACTTTTTCAAAATTAGAGCTAGACAAAAAATTAAGTAACTGAGCGTATACATTTTAAATTTATGTTACTTTTTAATTAAATTTACTTAAACATAAAAACAATGCATATTTTGCATATTAGTGGGATACCATGTGCCATTTTCCATTTCTTTATGGTGAAAACTTAGAAAACCCTTTCTTCTAGCTTTCTGAAACACACAGTACATTATTGTTGTTACAGTTATCCTCCTGTGCAATAGCACCCAAGGAATTCTTGCTCCCGTCTAAGTGTAATTTACTATCTATTGATCAATTTTTTTTCATCTGTCCCACTCAGATAACCTTCCGTTCTCTAGTAATTGTCTAACTTTTGAAGAGCTTGCAAGAAGGCTGGGAATGTAGCTCAGGGGCAGAGCACTTGCCTAGCATGTGTGGGGTCTTGAGTTTGATTCCAGCATATGAAAGCTAAAGCACTTATAAGAAAGATGTACATTTATATTTAACCTCATACTCTTACTTTGGATTTACACAATGACCTTACTACTACACAATTCTTCTTCTCCTGATGTTGGATCGTTCTTCGTGAGTGATGTCCAAGCATTGCACAGCTGTTTGACAACCTCATAGTCATATTTTCCACTGAAAATATATCACAATGTTACACCATTTATTAATATTTAACTTCTACCATGTTTTAAATTTCAACCCTTCTGGCCTATCTGCTTCACATTTGTGGAAACTAATGAAAACTTTTGGGTGCTTTCTCTTTGAATGTTAGAGGGAGGTTCAAACCATGTAAGCTCCTGCTCATGTGCAGGAACCTCATTGCAGTCACACTTTATAATCACAGTAAAGACTCTGAGCCAAGTTCCTTGCATACTCTCCCAAGCCATTTGAGATTTGCTTTATGATTGGCTTTGATCTCCAAGAGAAGTCAATTCAAATAATAAAATATTTCATACCTTCTTGGTGTGCATATATGGTATCATCAGTTTCAATATTAAAACCCAATTGTGGATGAGGGTGCATTCTGTATTTATAGAATGACCACGGAAGGTGGCATTGGTATATGTCACCTGGCATATGGTAATGTCACCTGTAAAAGTAGATATAACATAAAAACTTAATTGTTTGCTCAGGAAATTCTTGGGAAGATAAGAGTATTAAAAAGCCAAAAACTGTTTCGGGAAGGTTTTACAAAACAATTTATTTGAATTTTCTCATCTGGCAAATAGTTATCCCATCAGGGTAAAACCCTGTTCAAATGGACAAAAGTCTCATTTATCAGGACAACAGCTGGCTTGCCCCTGTGGTTTCAAGACACTGACCTTGCTATTTCCACTAATATTGAACTATTATATTACAAAATGTGACATGAACTTTATTTTTCTTGTCTTGAAAGACCCACAGTAAACCATTTGAGCCCAGGGGATAAAATCTGTAAATGCTGTTTTCTTTTTTCTTTTGATGCTATTGAAAGTTTGTAAAGTTGGAGTTTTACACCTTTTAGTACGTTTAATAAACTCTGCTTTGCTTAATCAATTTTTTTAATTGGGGAGGGGAGTGTGGTCTTTGTGGTGATGCTAGAGTTGACACATTTTGTACCTTGCTTAAACCTTTAATTTTTTTTCTAATTGTTCTTCACATGGCTTAACATAGTTTATAAATCACTTCTTCCAACCCCAATATTAGCCATTCTTTATATTGGACCTGCTATTTCATGTATAATTTTTCCATACTCACATCTTTTTGTCCTTATAAGGCCATAATCAAGCTGATTTTTTCTTGGGGCAGTGGGGATTGAACTCAGGAGTGCTTAACACTGGGCCACATCTCTAGCACTTTTTTATTTTTTATTTTTGAGACAGGATCTTGCTAAGTTGCTTAAGGCCTTGCTAAGCTGTTGAGGCTGGCTTTGAACTTGTGATGCTCCTGCCTCAGCCTCCCCAAATTGCTGTGATTACAGGCATGTGCCACCATGCATGGCCACCAAGCCAAATTTGGTACACGGATTCAGAAACATGAACTTTTCAAGAACAAGAGACAGTCTGTGACTTTGGTGCTATGATTTATGTGGTCAGCATTCATCAAATGTTTATCTTGTTAGTGAATTTCCCTGGAGTGTGCTATTGACAAAATTCTGAACTTCTCTTTTTATCCTCCCACACATTATGCTTCATATTTTGTGCTAGCTGTATTCAGATGGTTGAGACTTCAAATCAGAGAGCAGAAACATTTGTGTAGATTAAACAGCGTTCCCCAGAGCCAAATCCAGTACTCCAAGCTGAGCACAAGGAAAAACTATCAGCTTTATTGTTACAAATATTCTGGGAAGTTAGGGGGTGGGTAGGTCTGAGAAGCGAGCACAGGCACATGACGTGTGATCCAATTAATCATGCTAACATAGCAAAACCTCAATCAAAACTCTGGATGTCTACCGTGGGAGAGTTTCCTTGGTCAGCACTACTCTGGGTATATTGTTCTACTTAAGTGTGTCAGGAAGGTGACATTTCTTGACTCCACAGAATTAGAACATCAGAAGCTTAGAGTTTGGGACTGTCCCAGACCTAACCCTGTGTCTTTTCTTTGGCTGGTTCTCCTCTGATGTAATAAACTGAAATCATAAGTACAACACATTCTTGAGTTCCACAAGTCATTCTGATGAATTTTAAAACTGAGGCCTTAGTGAGAACTTTTGAAGTTGTAGACAGTTGATCAGAGGTGTGGGTTGCCCTGGGGACCCTTGAGTTTGTGTCTGGTATCTGAAGTAAGGATTGTCTTGTGGAGAACTGTGTGCACAACCTGTCAAGTCTGACCTAAATATAGATAGGTAGTGTCAGTAGTCATCACACTGATGTTTCCTGTGCTGCTAAATTGTGAGCAATTCTTTGTAATGATTCCAACCATTATGGATCCATCCATAATGTCTGTGACCCATATCCAGGGTATTCAAGTAATTCTGAGTTCCCCAAAAACCACATGAAGTTTGGAGAACTGACTATCTCATATGTCCATCTGCAATAGCTTGTGGCATGCCATTATTCCTCGTCTTTTTGAAAAGTGACTACATGCACCAGAGGCTAGTAACTACCTCCTAAATTTCCAGAGTAGATTTTATGATGTGCCACCTAGACTTCCCTTCAGGACTCAAAGATGTGGTAGTCCTCCAGATTCTCAGACGATAGTTCTTTCTGGAAAATGCCCCATGCTGGAGACACCTGCTTCAACCCCAGGTCATAACTGCTCCCAGGGACAATCTGCATTTGATGATGATAGATGAAGGAACATAAAATCCCATTCCTCTCTTTGCAAAGAAGACAGTGCTGGGGGATCCTCTAGTTTCAGAGATCCTCATAGATTTGGAGATACCTTTGTTTGGACTGCATTATGATTCAACTTCTCTTTCTGTCCAATTTGGCCTGCCTCATTTTGTTAGTTTTTAAAGTTCCAGGCACTCTATGGTAACATTTCTGCATGTTAATCTCCTGAGATTCTGCTTCTCAGGGAAACCAGCCTGCAATAGTTGGCACCATGATGGCTTTGGGAAATAACAAATAGAATTCAGCTCACATGCTAGCTCACCACGAGGACCCAATAACTGGCATTAGATAAGCACAGATGACTTAGCACAAGAGAGCAATACTGTAAAAGCATTCAGTGATGGTGAACTGGGTTAGTATATAACTGGAGAGAAATAAAATATCAAGGATGAGCCATCTCTGTGTTGAGATATTTGGGGTAAAATGGACATAAAGAGCACAGGATCAAGTGGCTTCTGCTAAGTGCAAACTGATGCTCTGAAGAAAGGTAATCCAAAGACACACATGATTAGAAAATAATTAAAAGTTAAGTATGAACATTAGATGGCTTCCTTGGTAGAATAGCACACCCTAACTACAATCAGAGGGGAGTTAAATTTGAGGAATAGGACAAAGATTTAATGATGCAAGTACCAAGGCTTCAGAGGTAAAACCAGGGCCATTCTCCGATATAAAATCAAAGCTCTGACTGAGAAATAAAGTGACTTAGTCATGTGATGGAAATATCTGGGTTTGAATTCCCAGATTCCCCTAGACCATCTGTTCATGCAGAAGCTCAGAACGCTCCCTATTAAAGGCTAGCATCCTCTCTGCCTATATGGCAATACTGCAGTTCCCCAAGGAATATGTGTCTTATCCTTGGGATTTGCTTTCATCTCCTTTCCTGGTTACAAGAAAAACTATTAGGATTAAATCACAACATAACTGGGCTGGGGCAAGCATTTGATCAGATAAGGGATTAAAGGGACTATTACCCACAGAACTGCAGTAAAAAGCCTCTTTTTCTCCTAGAGAGAATTAAACCTTATTCTTCAAAGAAGGTTATGTGAGAGAATGGAAATATGTGGCCCCAAATACCACCTATAATGCATATTTTTAAATTAATGAATGAGTGGTTCAAGTCATGTCACCTCCTGTAAGAATGTTGCATGTCCTCTCAAGATAGAAGTACTTCTTGTGTGCGTTAATGGCTTCTTGCTCATATTCCACAGCTGCTACTCACAGACCTGTCTTCTTTACTGCTGAAAGAGGCTCTGGGGAATAACAACAATGTTTCCTTTTGAATATATATATGTGATATATATTAATATATCAATATCATATATACCTGATAGCTATCAATGTCTGGCTTTGGATTGAAACACTAAAACTGACATGGCTGCTTATATTTCTGATTATTCTGAAAGAAGAAATATTGTCTTGGTTTTCAGACTTTCTCTTTGACTCACCTTTTCTTAATATACTTTATGGTTTTTTTTTCAAATTAATGAGTAAAAAGACAGATAAAGACAATGTAAGTTTGTTTATTTATTCTTACTAAATTCCATCGGGATAATGGAAAATGCCTCTCTCCAAGGTACCTGGCTAGGTAAATGGCCTGAGGCAGTAGATACTGGGATATGTTTGTATTTGGGTTGACATGATTGTACTTCAATGACAACTAAGCAGAATTTCTTTTCTAGACATAAGTCCAATAAGTTTCTTGAGAGGAAATTCTTTCTTGGGTCACCAAAAGTACATGAAATTTGAGAAAACGGGTAATCCTAACCAATTCAATTTTGCTTACACCTGACTATAATGGTGGAATGTTGTCTGAATCCAACCCTAAGGATAAGGTCATTACCTCCTACAAACACAGGTGCTCAAAGCTGCCAATTTTAGGCTTAAGGTAAGCTCTTAAGAAATAGCTGATAGCAGTATCTGTAAGTAAGCTGAAAACAGCTGGCTTAAAGTCCCTTAAAGATATTTTATTGGCATCTAAGTCAGAAAATGCAACAAAGCTACCACATTACAGTTTCCCAGAATAGTGTTGAGCCTTCACAATACTTAGCTCCAAGTGACAGATGCAAATTTTTAGAAGCTGTGCCAAACAGGAATTATAATAAACTGACTGCATGATAAAGAAAATATTCAGCACTTTGGAATGACATTTGTGAGAAATGAAGATTCAGTTGGTACTGTTGACAGATCAAGGAAATGTACTTTTTTGTTCTAAATCCAGGAAAATTGTGTGTGTGTGTATGCACATGCACTAAATCCAGTCTCTGGTATTTCAATGAGAACATGTGACATTTGCTAATCTACTATCAAAGCTGATCTCCTTACTCACAAACAGAAAGATATGAAAGCAAGAGGGATCAAGAGCTCCCATTTTGTTTCACTCTTCTGAATGTTATCTTTGGAGAATTAATGATGACTAAAGCAGATACACTGAAACAACTTAAAGTCCCAAGTCATCTGTATCTCAAGAGAATTGATGGACATATCCTACTGTGCTCTTGAATGCTGGGAAAATAATTACGAAACTGTGGCTTGAGTTTGGAAATATTCATTCTGATAGATCCTATATATATTTGAATCGTGCAAGAAAAAGAACTAGGTGATGTCCATGGTAAATGCACATTTGCCATGTCAAATTGTCATTTTCACGAGTATTCTTCCTACTTGCCTGGAAATAAAATTAAAAGAAAAGAAAACATAATAGTATGAACCAAATGTCTGTGTTCCCTCAAATTAATATTGAAATTTTAGCCTTCAAGGTGATGGTATTGATATATGAATATACATTGAATATATATATATATAATATACATATATATACATATATATGTGTGTGTGTATATATATATGTGTGTATGTGTGTGTGTGTGTGTGTATATATATATATATATATATATATATATATGTATGGAGGTGATAAGGTCATGAATGTAGAGTCCCCAAGAATGAGATTAGTGCCATTGTTAGAGATGCCAAGGAGATCCCTTGCCCTTTATGTCATGTAAGAATACAAAGAACATGTTCTCTATGAAGAAGTGGGCTCTTCCCCAGAATTTTCCGCAGTCTTGATCTTGGACTTCTCAGAGGCTAGAATAGGAAGAAATAAGTTTCTGTTGTTTATATACTACCCAGTTAATGGCACTTTTTAAAACCTTCCTTGATGAACTAAGACACACACACGACTGCATTGGCCATTAAAAGATATCAACACATTTCTTTGCAAAAAGAATAGCACTTTAAAATTTCTACTCAGCTAGCATGTTGCCCTAGTGAATTTAGTACTGGAACTATGGTTTTAGCCCAGGCAGATTCATTGCTGTGGGAGTGTCAACACACAGGGCCACCTGACACAAGCTCTGTAACTGAGAAAAATGAACAGAATCCAGTCTTTTATGTCCTCGCACCCTGGCAAAGTGTCTAGTAAAGGAAGGTGTTGTTCATGAGTGTTTGTTGAATTGAATTTTATTTAGTTGTATAAGATTGAACAGATTGAAAAAAATTTTTTTTTGAACAAAAAGTAAGAAAGTGTGAACGTGGGTTGTAAATATTTTTGATTAAGAGAAGAAAGCCACTTTATATATTCAATCTCCAGTTTTATTACTAAAGATGAATATATTTACTTTTATTTAAAGAACCACTTGCGAATGAATTTTCTTAAACCAAAAGATTTTTCTTCAACCCCATAATGGGGTAAGTTATTAGCAACAAACCCACTTTGATGTGGCCTCGATTCTGCATTGATAGATCTCCTCAGTAAGCCATCATGATATGACTCATGAATTCTACTCAATAATATATCGTCCATTAAATTGATGTATTGGTTGGATAACTTAGAATCAGAGAAAAAAATGATCTCACTTGAAGAATTGATATATTGTTTTTATCAGATCATGACAATTGGATAATCTATCATGTTTTCATTTTTATCTCACCAGGATGCCAAGAACTAAATTTAATGCTCAATCAATGTAACTACTTAGGCATATGTTGATGTATTTTCCTCATTTTCTTTGATATATTTTTATTTTCTCTTTCTATTCTAATATTTGTACAGTGAACCTGAACAAACGAATGCATATATATATATATATATATATATATATATATATATATATATATGATATATGTAGGTAGGTAGTCAACCTATACAGCAGATATTTGTTATTATAAATGCATTAAATCAAACATTCTGAAAAATATCCCATTGATTAGATAATAAAACCTTAGGAGACTCAAGCTGAGTGAGATGGAAATAATGACCTTCAAACTAGACTATTTCATTCTGCTTATCTTTGTGAAACATTACATTCTAAAACATTTATTAAAGTCATTAGAATGTTGTTGTTTCCCCTCAAATTTCAAAAAAATAAAAGATTGAATAAAATTTGCGTTTTCTTTCTAAAATCTAAAAGTTGAATTTAAATACCATCCGGAATTAAATTTTTACTTTAATTCATTTCTATAATCATATGTAAATACTTAAACTGATTAGTATGGATTGATTTATATAATAAATATTGTGGCTATTATTGTACACAAATGTAGCATATATAATATGTGTGTTTATATAAATATTTATTTAGATGGGATATAAAAAGGAAGGATGTAGAATGTTACTTTATTGTTGAAGAGTCAAAAGAAAATTTGACTTTTTATTTAAGAATCTGATATATAACATTTCTAAGATTTTGAATATTAAAAATTTCCTGAGTGGCTTTTACAATATATCTTTTCAACAGGAAAATGCCATATTATATAAAATGGGTAACAAAAGCATTTAAATGAGATATTAATGTCAACTCTCACTGCTGTTATGTTGTAAATGAGTGTTAAGGAAGTTGAAATTGAATGTCCCCTAAAGGTCCATATGTTAAAGACTTGGTCCCCAGAGTGGCATTCTTAGGAAATGCTGGGGACCATATGGGAAGAAGCTGGTCAGTGTGGGTGTGTGTGCCCTTGAAGAGGATTATGAGACCCAAGCCCCTTCCTCTTCCGATTGCTTTGCTTTTTTGGATGATTAGGTGAGTGTTGTTGCTTTCCTACAAGCTTCCATCATAATAGGCTGCTGCCTTGTCACAGGCCCGCAATCAAGCATAGACTGGAACCTCTGAAACTGTGAGTCAAAATAAACTTTTTGTCTTTTAACTTAATTAATTCAGGAATTTTAGTAGGAAATAGTCAAGGCATGTACCATGTACCAATAGTCAGACATGTACCATTTTGGAGATTTTTATGTGCTTAGATGTGACAAAACTGGAGACATGAAGTTAAATTTCTGTTAAAAGAAAGCATTTGAGATAAATTTGTATTATACTATTTACTTCTTTGACTAAGATAACACACTGGAGACTAAGAAAAACACTTTCTCTGATAAATACATATGCAATTCACTGAGTGGGACATTCTTGTGTGTGTGTGTGTGTTATTTTATCACCATCAAGATTTGTGGCAGGGCTGGGGTTGTGGCTCAGTGATAGAGTGCTTGACTAGCATGTGTGAGGCACTGGGTTTGATCCTCAGCACCACATAAAAATAAATAAATTAGAAAAAACTATTGTGTCCATCTACAACTAAGAAAAAATAATATTCATGACAAACCCAAACACTTAAGGTTTCTGTATTAGTGTCTTAAATCAATATGTGAAACAATAAAACAATAAAATCCAGACTAGGAGCTTCTGAATTTGGCACAGTATCATTTTATAAAGGATTGATATACTCAGATACTGAATTCTGCCTCCCTAGAAATCAAATTTTGCTTCATTACCACCTTTCTATGGATTTCGGAAAAATGGTGGAACATTTTCTTTTTATATTTACCCTAGTGCTTTGAATTCCTCTATATCCCTCTTAATTACACTGTCCCAGGTATGAGACATTTTAAAAATAAAAATTTTTTAATCACTACATATTAATATTTGTTCTTAATGACTTTAATTTATTCCTGAAAGTTTTGATAAGTTAAAACATATCAAATGAAAAAAATAAATTTAATGGGAAGAATCATGATACATAACATCCTAATACCAAATATTAAATAGCATGATCTCAATGTGTTTTCAGGCCCCCACATTTATGTTGAAGCCCATCCTCCTAATAATGGAGTTAGAAAGTCAGGCCTTTGGGGGAGGTGATTAAGTCACAAGGGCAGAGCCCTCAGGGGTGAGTATCCTAGGTGGCTCATCCCCTTTACCACCTGAGGACACATCTATAAACAACAAACCCTCACCAGATACTGAATCTGCTGATGTCCTGATCTTGGACTTCCCACATCCTGTGAGCAATGAATTTCTGTTGTCTATAAATTACCTGGTCTACAGTTATTTGTTATAGCAATCTGAGTGTATTAGGATAACAAAGAAATAGGTTGTACATAAAATGAAATATAGTTAATTTTAACGTTTTCTTCCCTTTTCTTTTCTCTACTATGTTCTTCATAAGTTTTTCAACCTTTTGGGAGCTCATGGAAATTATGGTTTTATAATAGAATTTTGCTACAGGAAAATACCTCTAAGACAAAATAAAAGTTGCACATCGAATGCTTGGAAAATTGGGGAAATATCATACATAAGCAACCAAAGATTCACAGCATATACTACCTCTTCATCAGTTTTACTTTATACACACACTCACACACACATACTCACACACACACAGCTTTAGACTCATATAAATTGTGTGTACAACTCAAGTTTATTTCATAATATTGTCTGACTGAAAGCTTGTCTTGGGTGCCTGCACTTTTTCCTGAAATGAAAATGCCAGAGTATCACTACTACATAGTATATCATTGATATAGTTTTTTAATAAAAATCCTATTAAGTAAATGCAACAGGATACATCATCTAAAGAGCACTAAATTTTTTTTGTTAATTCATCTGGCTCAAATTGTGGCTATTCCATACTTACCTCACATGACAACTATATCATAGAAAATATTAAATTAATAGAAGTTCATTGGATTAGACAAAGGTGAATGAAGGGAAGCGAGGGGAGATGGGAATAGGAAGACAGAGAAATGAATCAGTCAAAACTTTCCTATGTTTATACATGAATACATGATCAATGTAACTCCATATCATGTACAACCACAAGAATGGGAAGTTATACTCCATGTATGTATAATATATCAAAAAACATTCTACTGTCATGTATAACTAAAAAAAAACAAATAAAAAATTAACAACAAAAGTAAATAAATTAATTAATAAACAACTTACACTACTTCTGAGTTCTCGATAGTCCTTCATTTAAAAACTGACTCTAACACTTAACTTTTTGTTTATTTTCTTGTTTTTTCAAAAGCATCCTGATGTTCAGGATGTCTTTAGAGGCCTTGCTGTATTGCTTCTCTTAAATAGAATATTTTATGTTAAAACAAAACATATGCAAAATTTACTAGATAATACTTAAATAAAATTTCAATTTTTTTCTTGGGCTTTTAAAAATGAACTATATTAAACTACTGAGGATAAACCACCTATCATGGAAAGGAATTTGGGGTATTTTTTTACCACTTTTGTCTCCAATTAATGGGAAAATTTATTTCTTAACCAGGGCAGAACAAATGACATTTTTGATGCTCTTCTTTTACTTTGTTTTCAACAAAGTGAAGAGCTTTTCGGAATCTTCTGGTTTTTACTTTTGATGTTTCCCAGCTTTTCATTGGCATCCCCCCCTACCCTAATCTGGCCAGTAGGAATGTTAGTCTTCCCTTGAGGAAGAGAAATGCCAGTGTTGTCAGAAATTTTGAGTTTGTTATTTTCTCACCCATCAAGGATGAGAAAGAAAAAAAAAAAAACTAATGGAAGGAAATATTGATTGAGATTTTATCTCTTCTGGGTGGTGGTACTAAGTTAACCAATTGGCAGGAATTTGATGGAGAATATTCATTTGTAACTTGAACTTTCAGAGACAAACTTTAAGAAAACTTGGATCTAAGTGTCTGCTGTGGAGAAGACAGAGATTAAGTAGAAGACATAATTGATGGGCAAAAGTGAAATATGGCAGGTATATGACAAGACATCTCAGCCAGCCTTATGTAGACAATGCTGTGGGGGATCAAAAGGGACACAAATTAGAAATAGAATCAAAGCAAGACATTTTCCTCAGCAACAATTCTCACTCTGTCTGTCTATCTTCAGAATATTTCTGGCTGAAACCCACTTGCATTTGTGAGGCCTGCTGTATTAGCCTGGTAAGGCTGCTATAACAAAATACCTCAGATTGTGTGATTTAAACAACTGAAATTTATTTTCTGGGGTTGTGAAGTTCAAGATGAAGGAGTTGGTAGTTTTGGTTTCTCCTGAGTTCTTTCTCTTCATTTGTTGATGTCCACCTCACTATGCCCTCACATGGCCTTTTCTCTGTGGGCCAGCACCACAGGTGTCCCTCTTTTTAAGTACATGAGTCGTATTTGATGGGCATACACTTATGACCTCATTTAACCTTAACTGTCATGTTAAAGCCCATGTCTTCAAATATAGTCATATCAGGGCTTAGAGCTTCAACATATACATTTTTGGTTGACACAATTCATTCCATAACAGGTGTTATAACAAAATACCATATACTTGGTGACTTAAAAAGAAAAAAAATAAAACACCTAATTTTCTCACAATTGTAGAGGCTTGAAGTACAAGATCAAGGTGCTTGTATGGCTGGAGTCCTTTTAGGCCTCTTTTCTTGACCTATAGCTAGCTATGTTATTACTGCCTCTTCACGTGGTTATATGTGTTTTTAGTGTCCCTTTGTACATACTAATTTCTTTTTACAAATACTCTAATAAACTTATTTAGGAACCACCCACTTTAGCCTTTATTACCTCTTGAAATGATCAGTTTCCAAAACTAGTCACATTTGGAAGTGCTGAGTGTTCAACTTTGACATATGAATTTGGGGAGACTCAATTCTGAGAGCTATTTTACTAATTCATATAATATACTTTTAAGTAAAACTTGTCCAGAAATAAATGTAACATGATGCACTTCCTTAAATATGAAAATGAACTATCTTTTCTTAAGAAGAAAAGCAAACCCTTATTGATATGTGAAAAATAAAATTGTACATATTAATGGGGTAACATGATGTTGTATAATGTTTAAATCATTTAAAACATATTCTGAAATATTTATTATTTCTTTATGATGAAAACATTCAAAATCCTTCTTGCATTTTGAAATGTACAGTGTATGATTGTTATCAATAGTCATCCTACTATGCAATAGCACATCAGAGTTTCTTATGCCTGCTAACTGTAATTTCATACCCATTGATCAACTTCACTGCATCTCTCCCTCCCCACTACTCTTTCCAGTTGTAGGTAATTACTATTCTCTTCTATAGTTCTAGATCAACATCTTTTAGTTTCCACATATCAGTGAGATCATGTGGTACTTGCATTTCTGTGCCTGGCTTATTTCATTTAGTATAAGGATCCTGAGCCTTTTCCATGTTATCACAAATGACATGAGTTTAGTCAAGTTTATGGTTGAATAGGATTCTGTCATGTATATGCACACTTTGTGTTATCTATTGCTGCAAACTGCATGACTGTTAACTCAGAAAACTTGTGAGGAGTGACCAGGAATTAAGAAAGACACAAACGTTCAGAGAGAAAAGTAGGATCAGGTGGGACACTGATGTTGGGTAGAGAAGCAGTGATTAAAAAGCTGGCCCAGCAAGTTTATTATATTGGGTCTTATAATCAGGAAGTTAAAGACTATAGAGGCATTGTTCTTTGTGCACTAGGAAGTTATAGACTAGAAATATTCTTGTAGCTATTTTACTGTTGCAATGCTAGGAGTTTCCTGTGGCAAAGAGGAAGCCCATTCTCTAAAGTGTCTATTAAGTGGGCAGGCAGTCTTGAATGTTACAGAACTGGTGAAACATTGTAGTTATCCTGCTATTCTCAGAATCCTCTATCCCTGAAAGCTGACAAATGAGACTCAAGGTTAAGAATTAAATGGCTCTGTGGCTAGCACAGAACTCTCTATTGAACAGGTGTCACCATAGCAACTGGGCTATCATGACAGATCAGCACGTTCGCACCTAGAACCTAGAGTATGCCCAGAGAGGCGTCACCTCTTTCACAGGACAGTTTCAAAATCCATAATTCAGTTGCTGATCCCAACAATCTATTTGTCTGTTGAGGAACACTTAGGTTGTTTTCACCTCTTGGCTGTTGAATAGTGCTGCAGTGAACAGGGAGATACAGATGTGTCTTTGGCATACTGATTTCATTTCCTTTGGATGCATGCCTAGTAATGGGACGGATGCATCACATGGTAGGCCTATTTTTAATTTTTGAAGAAGCTCTATACTGTTTTCCATAGTGGTCCCATTAATTACATCCCCACCAACAGTATCTTAAGTCTCCTTTGCTTTATATCCTTGTTATCCTTGGTCTTTTTCACAAAAGTCAAACATAGTGGAGTGGTGATAGCTCATTATGCCTTAAATTTGAATTTATTTAATAATTATTAATGTTGAGCATGTTTTTCACATACTTTTGGCAATTTATATTCTTATATTTATTTTCTTAGAGAAATGTTTAGTAAGGCCTATTTTCCATTTATTAATCAGGGTTTTTATTTGGCATTGAGTTTTTGGAATTCCTAATCTTCTGGCATTAAGCACATGTCCACTGATAGATTACAAATATTTTCTTTCATTCTCTTTAATGATTGTTTCCTTTGCTGTGTAGAAGTTTCAGTTTGTTGTAATCTTATTTGTCCATTTTTGCTTTTGATTTTGCTTGTGAGTCATTGTCCGAAAATTCTGTGTCCATTCAAATGTCCAGAAGGGTCCCCCGTTTGTTTAATTTTATAATTTAATCTATTCAACTGGGGGACATAAAGCTCAACCTCCTTTCAGTTCTTGTAAATGTCCAAGTGTATTTTGTAGATAGCAAATTAAATGGTACTCATCTGGAAATAATTTTTTCAGTAAACAAAATTCGTTCTTAACTACATTGTATGTCTGTGATCAATTGTATACCTTCTTCTGTGAAGTTTCTGTTCAGCTCCTTGGCCCATTTATTGATTGGGTTGTTTGTTTTTTTGATGTTAAGTTTTTTGAGTTCTTTATATATTCTGGAGATTAGTGCTCTATCGGATATGTGTGTGGCAAAGATTTGTTCCCAGAATGTCGGCTCTCTGTTCACTTCATTGATTATTTCTTTTGCTGAGAAGAAGCTTTTTAGTTTGAATCCATCCCATTTATTGATTCTTGATTTTACTTCTTGTGCTATAGGAGTCTTGTTAAGGAAGTATGGTCCTAATCCGACGTGATGAAGATTTGGGCCTATTTTTTCTTCTGTTAGGCGTTGGGTCTCTGGTCTGATTCCCAGATCTAAGCATAAATTCTAAAGCCACATTTTAGCTAAATATTTAGAAGATTATCTCTGTGATTTGGGAACCACGTGTAATTTGTATTTTCATTATTATTCTTAGTAGTGAAAAAGTTGTAGACTTTGTTATATATTTCACTTGACATGTATCAAGTTTATAATAGGGAACTTAAATATAAGCTTTATTTGAATCCATTTTTCTATTATTGGAATCATCTTCATTATGAAAAAGAGATTAAGCATCTTCCATAGTTCCTAAAATATATAAGGTTCTCAGAAAGATGTTTGAGTTACATCTTACAGATTTGAGATGATGTTGTAGAAAGAAAGTAGAATGAATGAGTGCATGAAAAAAACATATCAAGCCATAGAAAAGAATATTTTTAAATTTTACATATGTGATTTTGTGGAATACTAAATAACATGACTATATATGACAAAATAAATAGAAAAATTCAAAAACAATAATAAATGCTAAGAGAGAAACAAAAAGATAATGGAATCTAAATAAGCACTAACTCCACAGAGTGGTAGATATGGTTCCAAATAATTTTATACATACATCATTTTATTAAATACACCATTATGAGTAAACACTAAACTACAGGTCTGAAGCACAAACTGGTTAATTTGCTTGCCAGAGATAATGCAGATAAAAGAGACAGATCTGGGACTGAAACACAAGTTCTTGGGATTCAAAGTCTGTTCTTTATACTGTATAATTCTGTAGTGCATGTGTTTAAGAAGATGACGAACATCAGCAAATTGAAACAAATTCCACTTTACAAAAAGAAACTCATGGTTTTGACAATACACAAACATCTGGGGAGAACTTTTCTCTTTTTTCTATGATGCCTAAAGTACTATGTTTTCATGCTCATACAATCAAACATATCCTCATTTCTATACAGAACATTCCACTGTAACATTGTGCCATAAATGCATGGATTTGGAAAACAAATGACACTTTGCCATAGTATGATCCTGAGTAAATTACTTTTTGAAATATTAGTGTTAACTTCTTTGAAATTAGAACAAAGTTATATTTATTTGTGTAGACACTATTATCAAAATGTCCCTTTGAAGAAGAAAAAAATGGCAGATTAGAAAAACCTACAATATTGTGGTAGCTCCCCAAGATTAAATTAAAACAACATTCTGCAGTGACATATTGAGATTGGAAGATGGTGGGAGAACACTGGTTGGTAACACAGAGCTGGAAACTAGAGAAAAAACAAAATATCAGTTTCTAGAGTGGAGAGAGAATTAATAGAAGAAATAAATGTCAGCAGTTTGGGTTGTCTAGGGACTTAGCTAGAGAGAGGAAGCCCCCACCTACAAGCCAAAAGAAATTCTTCCACTGAGTTTAAAATAAACAGAAACTGTTTCTCAACAAAATTTCAATCTGAGGAAAATATAAGCTCATACATATGAACTGAGGTGGTGTGGGAGAAAGCCTTGGTAATTTCCAGGAGACATAGTGGAAGTGCGGAGTTGGTGACAGCTTAAAAAGACTTTTTAGATTTTCTTTGCAGGATACTAGAAATGCAGGCAGTTTAATTTGTTGTTCATGTTTTGTTTTATTTGTCTACATTTCTCTCTCTCTCTCTCTCTTTTTTGTCTGGCTCTTGGTATATCTGCAGAGAAGAATATGTAGGGCTTTCATTTGATATTGGCAGTCTGATCTCTGGGATAGGAGTGGGACTGACAGGTGCTGGAACTGGGACAAATTAGGATCAGGTGTGAAGTAGTGATACTGGGACACCTTCTGTACGTCCCATGCGACGTCTCCATCCCTAGAAGATAGATCAATACCTCCCCACAGCACAGGGACGAAACTCTCAGAATGAAGAGTGTGACACAATCCAGTGAGTCTACAGGCAGCACAGTAAGAAGGCTGGCCAGCCCTCTGCCAAACCTACACTGTCACCCATGGTCACAATAACAAAGCAATTTTTAAGGTAAAGTCAAATCTGAATCAAAAAACATTCCCCCAATAGCATCTTTTTGGGAGTGAGTGGGTAGAGCTCATCATACAGACCCCCTGGACAAGTTTGGCTTGTTTTGTTCAAAGCTGAGAACAAACAGCATGATATTTGTGCCACAAGAACTCCTTTATGTTAGGAAGTTCATTTTAAAATGAAATACTGGAAAGTTCATCATTTCAAAAACCTCAGCAAAAAGGAAACCAAATCACTGTATGACAGTTGCTGCATTAATTGTTTGATGTAAACTGATTTCCAGTGTCTCTCCACGTTTTGTGCCAGAATTCTAATTTTAAGCACTTTATCAATTGGATCATCTTTTTATACTCCCCCCTCTCTATCATCTTTTTCTCCTCTCCACATTTTATCTTACGTCTCTCTTCCTCTCCTACCCTTTTTCTTTCTTTGTTTTCTTCTATTTTACTTATTTGTAAAACCATTTTTCAATCCAATTTATATACTATCATTAATGTTTAATCTATTCAGCCTATTCTATATTATTCACAGACATTTCTTTTTGATTAATAGAGTTGCAGAGAGCATTAGGAATAATTTTCATAGCATGGATTGATATATGGTTTGCTCTTAAATTACCATTGTTACTGTCTCCTCTCCTGTCCACTCTCTCCTGTCAAAGTGATACTAGATGTGTTGGACATAATGTATATCCCAAACCAGGGCTTATTATGAAGAGTGACACATTAAAAAAGAAGGGGAATCCATCTCAAAATATCTGCAAATATAGCATCTCAGAACGCATTAGCAAACAGGCCAATAAGATGCTCATGGAAGTTCATAGCCTTCCCAGTAACTGAATCCACAGATGTTGTAGTAGATGGAATCCTAGACAAAGAATTCAAAAAGGTTATTTTTAAAATGATCAATAAACTAAAAGAAGATCTAAAGAATGAAAGAAGAGAAAATAGAGGATGTGAAAGAACATTTCAATAAAGAGATAGGAATTCTGAAAAAAAGAACAAAACAAATCTAGTAAATAAATTGGGAAAAACTGAAAGTATTTACTCTAAAAAGAATACAAAAAAGAAGTCTACTCTATTTAATATAATACTATTTAATATAATACTTGGAATTTCAGCCAGATCTGTTAGGCGAGAGAAGGAAATAAAAGGAAAAGGAAGAAGTCAAATTTTGACTCTTTGCAGATAATATGTTCCTATACTTAGAAGTACTAAGGAAACTCCGTCAGAAGACTTGTAGAGCTGATAAATTTAGTAAAGTTGCAGGAAACAAACCCAAAATATAAAAAACACTAGCTTTTCTATACACTAATGAATCTACTGAAAAAAAATCAAGAAAACAATTTCATTCACAATATCCTCAAAACCAAAACCAAAACAAAACAAAAGCAAAAATCAACCCTAGAGCTAGATCTAATCAAGAAGGTGAAAGACCTCTATAAAGAAAATTATAGAATACTGAAGAAAGAAATTGAAGGTGGCAACTAGAAGATGGCTAGACCACCCATGTTCTTGAATGGTCAGAATTAATATTGTCAAAATGGCCATGCATTCAAAAGCAACCTACCTATTAAATGCAATACATAACAAAATACCTATGACATTCTTCACAGAACTAAAAGAAAAATCCTAAAATTCATGTGGAAGAATAAAAATCCCAGGATAGCCAAGACTACTCAGAGTAGAAAGAGAAGTAGAAACAATATTTTATCATATATTCTATCACATAAGTTACTTTTTAAAGTTTAATTGCCTAATTTTTATAAGTTAATTGTTTACCTAATGGTTTCCTTGAACGAACTTCATTAACTTCCACTGTGATGCTTAGATGCTAGATGCTATATTTATGCACATATTTTAGATGAATAAGACAGAGGAAATTTAAGAAACTGTTCTTAGATAATAAAATTAATTAAAATTAGTTTTAGATAATAAAATTAATTAGCAGAGCAGAAGAGTTTATCAGTAAAGGGAAGTAGAGAAGTGAAGGACCCTGTTGAAAAAAATAGTAAAATTATGTTTTTCCAAGATGAGAGATATTGAAACATTGCATGCAGATGGCATTCATCTGGTAGAGGGGAAAATTAATGGTATTGACAATATATGATTTACTTGAAGGATTAACCTGAATAGGAAAGAAAAAATTGCCTAAGATAAGAAGAAGCTATTTCCTTTCATAGGAATGTAAGCAGTAGACAAACTACATGATGCAAATATAAATATGTTGCATCTGTACGAACATACAAAATTCATTTATGATTACCTGTTTTCCTAGCAAATAAGAGACAATGTAATAGTTGACATGAGGATAAGGAAAAGAATGTTGGGATTATCAGAAAGAGTAAAATGTTATTTGGTTACATAAAATTGAGTAAATTGACACAAGAAATGTGTCATAACATAAGAAATGTAATTGTCCAATTTCACTAAGGGATAGATTGAGGCTGTTGGTGAAGTATTTGAAGTGACATGAATCAACATGGTTGTACAATTTTCTCTAGCCATATAGAGCAAACATGGGTGCTAGTATAGAAGAGGCAAATAGTTTGATTTACTTTGAACTGGAGTTTACCTGGCAGTTAAGCAGAGGAGAGAAGTCCAAGGGAGTAGAGAGTAAAATGCAGCAGTGTGTGGTCATGAGTTATGCGATTCAGATTAAGTTTCAAAAAAAATGGCACTGAGAAGTGAAAAGGGATGGGACTGTAGAATTGAAAGAACATAGAGGGATCATTGAGGTAACGAGGTAGAGGGAATGAATACAGTAGTCAAGACAAGAATAGAAAGGAACCTGTAAGAAGGGTGACTAAGGAAGAGTAAAGGATGGCTCAGATCTCTGCCTGTAATCGTTAAGTCAGAGTATAGGGTGAAAAAAACCTTCTGCACACAGAAGTTAAAAGTATTTCTGCTAACTGATTATACCACTGGAGCTCTGATTATTTTATAAATCAAAATGTAGTTAGTGACATAAAACATGTATTGAGAAGGTTCTAGGTGAGATCAGAAAAGAAAGATTCTACTCTGTTAACTTGTATTTAGATCTTCCATAGGGTATAGGGAACACTTTTAAACACAGTGAAGAGGAGGGAGAACATTTTGATTAGAAGAAATGCTACAAATGTACACTGAAAGCTCCTATCAGAGGTCCTTTAGTGGCAAAGTAAGGTGTTTAGATTGACATGATAGGCAACAGAAGATTACCAAAGATTTTTGAGATGAACTATTGTATTATTTATTATCTAAAAGAAATGATGAACTCCATGTGTTAAGAAGAGCCAATTGCATAAAGAATGTTGGGAATGGTCAGATGAAGAATGTTTGATAAAAGGTTAGTTTGTGTATACAAACTAGAAAAACAGAATACAATAACAGATACAATAACAGAAAAATTAACTATAATAAGGTCTGTATTAGTCAGGATTCTCTAGAGGAACAGAATCGGCAGGAAGTATAATTATAAAAAGGGGATTTATTAGGTTGGCTTATGCAACCAGAAGCTGGATAGTCTACAGTGGCCGTGTGCAGGCTGAAGAACTGGAAGAACCAGAAGCTGTGCAGTCCAAGAGCCTGAAGCCTCAGAATAAGAAGAATCAATGGTTCTACCCTAGTCCAAGATCAAAGCCTTCTGGAAACTCCATGGAGAATCACTGTTAGAGTCCACTTTGGAAGAGTGAAGAAGCGAGAGTCTGATATCCTCAGAGGATCGCAGCAGCAATCAGGAACCCGTTAGCCTCTTAACCATCAGCATCTCTTAATTCAATCAAGTTGACATGCAAATTAACCATTACAAGCTCCTATAGTAAACCTTGGTAGAAGGGAAGTGTATATATGTTAATTGTTGTGAATAAACAAAATGTCAAAGGCATGCAAACCAAATATTATTCTTGTAGTTTGGTCAGGTGACTCTTCAACTCCCTCAACTGGAAATAGGGTCACCCACATGTCTTGTGTCCACCTGACTATTTCTGATCTAGGACAACCTTTGTTGAAGTGACTACAGCAACTTGATTGAGCTTCACAAACCTCTTTTCCTCTCACAGGCCAGCCTTGGGATGACAAAGTGGAAAATCTTACTTTTTTTGAAGTGCCATGAATCAAAGAGCAAAGTGAAAGTCTCACTTTTTACAGTCTTCTTTTTATGTCTCAGTCTGGATAAAGTAAGCCTATAGGTCCTGATATCGGTAGCAGTAGTTTCTCCCTGATTAATACAGTCTTCTAGTGTTTTCAATAAGTGTCACAAATACTATTTTTTTCCTTTAACAACAAGAACTATATTCGTATAACAGGGTGAATTAGTTGAAGAAATAATATTTTTCTGGAGTCATATCATCTAAGTTTTTACTCTGTGTTAAGCATTACATCTGGCCCTTAGTTATCTCATTTCTAAAGTGTGCATAAGAATATCTACGTCACTGGTATAATTTTGAAGATTGAATGAAATATCTGACATAGTGACAGATGCATAGTTAGCACTCAGTGCATGCATCCACATCTTTTCTCACCCATCTTTTTCTTCTAATCTTCTCCTCCCTCCAATAGTGTATGTGTGTGTATGTGTGTGTGTAATAAATGTTCTATTTTTACTTCAGAGATTAACAAATGCTCACTTTGCTATTGTAGGTGGCCAGAATATAATACTCCAAAATATGCTCCTTTAACATAACAATTATTTTCATCTGATTATTTTGAGAAAATGCAAACTTGGGAGAAAACTCTGACAACAAAGTTTAAGTCACTCTTTTGCAAGAGAAGTCTGTATCTATGAAGGAAACCTCCATTTATAAAGTTTCTTCCTTTCCATGCCAGGAAAAGTGTGACTAAATCACACCAGACTCCTATAAAGTGAAGAAGGTACTGTCTCAGATCTGCGTAACAAAATTTGCTTTTGTGTATTATACTTTTCCTGATTACCTCCCTAGAACCAGCCTTCTCTCTTCCCTTCTTTTGTTGTTTTAGGGAATGATGCTATTTAAAATTAAGCCAGATTCAGTCACCTCTTTGAAATTTTCTGGTTTCTCTGGGCATCTCCTTATGTACCTGAGCTCTGCATGTTACCCAACTTCTGTGTGTTTTCCTATTGATAATCTGCTAATTGTTACACAGATCCACCCACAGCTAAGAGATCAGCAAGGGTAGAGAGAAAATTACTTTTCTTCCCCTATAACATAATAGTACAAATGAAAACCTACATTCCCAAATACTTAATTCCTTTATCCAGAAAATGATCAATGACAGAACATTTGAGATTCTTCTGCAAACTCTGCTGATACATTTCAAAATGCTATGTAAATGTTAAAATCCCCGTCACAGATTTTCCATGCCTACTTGCTTGTTGATGACATCTGTGGATTCTCTAGTCTCTTATTTGTCATAATTTGTGTCATGAATTTTAAGACCCTTTGCAATTTAATTTTGAAGAAACCAAACAGAATGAAATGAAAATATGATCGAGTGGTATTTAATCACCTCAGGATTAAACGTGACAACAAAAGGAATTAACAAATGAACAACTGCTATCTTGAAGTGAACTAACAAAAGAGAGAGGAGTGCATTAGCTAACAATTTCAACTCCAGCAATTTAAATGCAGATAAAGACAGATCTGTCTGTCTTTATAAAGGATTTCTTTTTGTACAGATATGTGGAACAAAAATACCTTGGATTTTTCTCTGCTGTATTAATTTGTCAATGTGTTTGGTGTTCCTTAATGCACTTTACAATTTCTTAATTGCAGTTGTTTTCTTTTCATATTATAGCTAACCACTGATACACAGAAGTACATATAATGCTTTGCATAAGGTTGTACATATAATATCAATCAATTCTTCAATAGATGAACTAGTGACTATTAATACCAACAGATGTTTATAAAAGTCTATGCTTTCCTAGTCATGTTTTCTAGTAAAATAATTGGATAGCATTGTTATATAATAAGACACTGGGCTAAAGCATGACCACGCTTATGAAGATTGATGACAGGATCTCTGAAATAGTTTTACTTCTTTACAAGATGGAAGAAAATGAAAGTTTTTAAAAAATATTATTTTAGAGAAAATTCTAGCAGAGATTATTGCTGTTAATTGTGTGTGTGTGTGTGTGTGTGTGTACATACATATTTACTTGCAGTAAAGTTACTTGCAGTTGTGGTTACTTGGAGACTTTATTTAAAGGTGACTAAGAAGGGAAGACAAGGGCAGATACTTAGATACTTTTCTGGAAATAGGTTTTAATCATAGAGAAAGTAAAGAATAGGGAGATTTTGAGCACCAAACTGAGGGATTACATTAGAAAATGTTTGTAGTCTGCTTTTTTGCTCAGTGTTGCTGGCTTCACGTCACAGGTACTAAAATTAAACCTTGAACAGAAGACACATGAATGAAGTCGATAGCTGCTCATCTGCATGATCTGGAACAGAGATGAAGCTCTGGTAATCAGTACCCTGCCTCAGAATTTCCTAGATCTTTGAATTTAATATCTACTATTTTAGGAATTTAAGCCATCAACATGAACATGTAACTACAGAAGTAGGTTTATAAAATTGCATTAAATTGAGAAAGTGTTTGAATTATAGCTTTGGTGCTAAATTTGCACTTCTGGGTCTCCACTTCTTTATTGAAAGAAAGGATGAAAACGAAGAGCTCTAAGGTCAATTAAGACTCTGTGTCTCTATGATCCTCTAGTGAGTCAATTATACCTTAGTGAGGAATCCCATTGCCTGGAAATAATCAAGACCTAAGGAATTGGAACTTATGTTGGTTTGTTTTGTGTATAGAAAGAAAACTTCCGTAAAAGTAACGAAAGAAAGATCAGGAAGGGTCAGGTGCAAAGAATATGCAGATCCTGGTTTGCCAAACTTGATGGAAGTGGATTCACAGAAGACCGTGTCTGGGCAGGTGGCTTCCAAAGAGGGACGCTGGTCAGCCTTCGAATCACACCCCAAAACAAGCCAGGTCAATACTGGGTAGATATAATCCACTAGCAAAACCCAGAGGCTGGGTTTAAGGAACTTCAGGCCAGGATGAATTAGCTTAGACAGAGAGATAAACACATAAATGAGATAAACAAGAGTGAGCCCTATATGGAATTTATATGGTTCTGGGATGACAAAGAGGTGTCAGAAGTTGAATCCCAGACAAGATGGAAAGAAATGAGGTACACAAGTGAAAAAACCAAAGTGAAATTCTCAAAGAGGGTGGGTGATTCTGGCATTTCTCTCATTGGCACCGTGAGTGAGGTGAACTCCCCAGGGAGTTACCAGGCTGCTCATGCTATTTTTCTGTAACTTTAAGTGGAGAGCACATTGAAAGGAAGGGCACTAGAATGTGCAGTTGTAGTCATAATATCTCAGAAAGAAACACACTGGACATCCCACTGTTTGCATTTATAGGAAGCAGGCAAAAAGATTATAATGCATGCATATATGTGGGAAGTGAGAGTCCTGCGTAAAATCCTGCAATCTTAAATATCTTCCAACATAGCTAACAGTCCCTGGAGGAATAAGAAATCTTCAGGCCCCTTCTGCTCTCTGCTTTCAGGAGAGACTGGGTATCCACAAACTTGGTTTTCAGGTACTTGTATGAATGTTGCACATTAAGCTCTCAGAGCTGCAGGCTGGGCTCCATCATTTCCTCTGAAATCAGCTCTGGCTCAAGTATCACACAGTTCTTTTCCTGAAGTATTGCCACTATTTCTATCCTTCTCTCCAACAACTGTGAAAAAGTCTGCTCATGTTCACAAAAAATTGGCTCATACTTCCTCCTTAGTGAATGGACATCTTAGCTTCACTAGGATTTATATTCTACATTGTATTTATTAATCACTGTAGCATCAGGGTTAAAAAAAAGAGTAGTTTAGCCTTCTCTCGTGCCTACAAATCGAGGATGCAATACTAATGACTTCCAGTGGGCAGTGATCAAGCCTGTATTTATTTCTCAATAAATAAAAAGTCACAGGTATGAAGTTTTTTTAAAAGAAGTTTTGCTTTTTATCCTTATTTTTTCACCTAAAATTATCTTAGGGTGTGTATTTTTTAAATGAGGAGTGAGGAAATAAATGAAGCCAGTCATTGCACTCTTAATAGAATCTCTCAAAGCTTTTATTTTCTAACTTATTCCTGACCTTTGGCTTTCTTCACTTCAGCATCATTATTTTCGCTGTTTTTTTTTTTTCTGTAATTTTTATCTACTTAGCTTTATCAAATGCCTGTGGATAGGAGTGAGCAATAAACTACAGAAGATTGAAAAGCATATTTAGCAAATCTGGCAAACATCTGTTTATTGTTTGTATGAATTTCCACAAAAGATCTTCTGATATATTTTTCTCTTACATGAAAAACTTTGTAGAATTTATTTAAAATTGTCAAACATAATACACATGAATTAAAACTCAGAATACTAATTCAACCATTTTGGGATTTCCCCATGAATATATAAATTAGGGGGGAAAGTGGGTCAAATGAAGCTACAAAGGGAAACCCAGTACAATGTTTTTGAGGACATACATGCCAAGGTTTGGCTGGGAAAGCTTCAGTCTGAGAGAGCAACTTCTAAATATGAAGTGCTTAATTTAATTTGTACCTTCAAATAGACTTGCTTTTTTCGTCTTTATAAACTAGTGAGATGGTTTTGTGGGGATACAATTTTCCTGTGATGTCTTGCATTTCTAGAGGATTCATTTTCTAAATCAAGGCACCATTGGCCAATACTCTCTGGATTTCCTTTGCAAGATGCCTCCGTGTACAAGCATCCCTGTAGAGTGTTCTCCCATTGGAGTGGAAGTAAATTCCAGGGTAATAAATGTAACGTCTCACCATGGAGAGGTCTCTGGGTCCATTTGGCTGCAGTACCTATGTAAGATCATGGCATTTATATACCGGTGTTATGTAATTCATCCCACTCTGGGGGTAGGAAACATCTGAATCTCATCATGCTGCTCTATGGGAATTTGGGCCCAGAAAACAAGGGCATGATGTTACTCTGGCTCCTGCTATAGCTGTGACCAAGAAATTGCATGTCTTTCTGCCAATATATCTGAAAATGTGACAGACTATCTTGATAGCTTGCAAGTAGGGTCAATTATGAGACATTATATCTGATCTGACAAGTATTTTGAACTTTAGGAAGTGACTTAGCCATTTCCTTTGATTGGATATTATTTTTTATTGTTTGTAGAAAGAAATGTGTTCTTTTACCTGAAGATATCTCTCCTGTTTACATGAATAGTATAAATCTTAGTAGAAAACAAGAGGAACTCTAAAATATAAAGACATTAAAGGTACTGATACTTCTGCCACTTAGAATTTTTAGCAATCTTTTTCACATATTAGATCTATTTATCCTTGGGGAGATATACAAACATACAAATACACACATTCATGTAGAATTATAAATTTATAATTTGGGACCATAATTATATATTCCAATCTTTTGTACTCTATCTGTAAAATCCCCTATTTGCCTTTATTTGTTATTTCCAATATGATACATGATCATTATTAGGATGTGAAAAATGCTGTTTTGGTTTCAGTTTATTTTTTCTAGTATGTTCATTATCTTTCACTCCTCCCTCCCGGTTCTGACAAATTATGTTCTAAAATAGCACCTATTGAGGGCACCCCACTCCACACAATCTACTATGAGCTTTATGAATATATATTAAAATAATCTCAGGAATCCAGGAGAGTACAGTTTACCCTTTCAAAATATTTTTCCTGCCTATCATGCCATAATTAGAAAGACTTCCCACTCTAAGATAAAACTTCTATTACACATTATTGTCACAAACATTTACTTTACCCGTGATCCATGGGTGAGGTAATGATCTGATATTTCTAATAATTATGATAGTTAACATTTACCAGAAATTTGCTATGGTCACATGTTTTCCTAAGTAGTATGTATATATGATGTCACTAAACTCATTTTCTTTAGCCGCTAGTATTCTTCAGCCGCTAGTCCACATTTTACAGATGAGCGAGGTGAAGTAGAACATGTTTCAATAATCTTCCAAAAGTAGGTTAAAAAGCTGGGACTTACACTGTGCAGTCTCTGACTCCAGAATCTTCTCTGAACAACAGTAATCTTGTAACTCTTCAAGAGTTAACCCAGTGTCCTGTCACTCGCTTGTGCCTGGTTGAAATGACTTTTAATGGTACATTTAGTTCAGAAATGGACTTCAGTCTATTTCTGGGCTTTCTTTTTGGGGACAAAATTCTAGCCTGCTTGTCTTGTGTATTGCAGAAGAGCTGCTGCTTGGAAATAGCTAGCATGCCTTGATACACGTTATTCCACCATTTATTTAATAAATATATTTAATGGCCACCTATGTGTAATAAATAAAGGGGTTTGCAATTTATTCAAGAGGCATCAATAATTCTGTGGAAAGAATAAATACAGAGGTAAGAGCATCAGTTTATTATAGTCATTCTGCAGCACGTCATTTCTGAATGCTGGATGATTTATAAAGACTTGTATGTTCATCTTGTTGTCAGGGTTGATGGCAGAATGTCCTTTGGATTTGCATCCAAGGAGTCAATCAAGTAGAAGACCCTGTCTACAGAAAAGGAAGGCTTCAGATTTCCTCCACAGGGTAGAGCAATGTCTTTCACGACCACATTTGTTAAGAAATCATTACAGGGAATGATAAAAACCATTTCTTTGGGTTCACCTGTTTGAAGCATGTCACCTTCAGCTAGATAGAACAACCAAAATATTGTTCTTGGTTCTTCTCTCGTTGTAATTTAGGGCTGCAGGTTCCTCCTGTGAGCACAAGGTTCCTCCTCCTGGCACTTCGGCAGGGCTGAGGCGACAGTTTTCTTAACTCTCATGTAGCCTTTACTTTCTTGCCAGGCTCTCTAAACTTAGATCAGACTTTTTCTCCTTTGGAGTCTAGCAAGCACACTACACCACACTGCTGCCATTATCCTGGATTCCAACTTTCCCTCCTTTATATTTAGAAGCTCCTTTACTATTTATTTGTTTACATCACATCTTCTGGGACTGTTTTATCTTTAGCAATATGTAGTGTGAGGCTGAAAGGTTTAGGAACAAATAACTATTTTCAAGCCATCTGTTTAGCTTTACATATTAGAAATTAGAGTCTTACATAAACATGCATTATGAGTTGTTTCCAATAGTTATTTACTAATTTTTCATACTAAGTGCCATAAGAACTATTTTTATTGCTGAAAAAAATACTTAACTTCAGATTCTGATGGTAGAGAATAAAACAATGATTTTAAGTGTCAATTCTAAGTGTCTGGTTTTCCATATACATTTTGCTGTGTGTAATTTAAAATTATGTTTAGATATTTTTACATGAAATGGGATATTGCTAACTCATTAGGTGTTAGCTGGAAAAACCCCTAGGTTTTTGTACTCTAGAATACATATTCTACACAATATGACATAAGAAACATGCCACCAAACAACTTCTTCATTTTCTGTGGCTGGGCTGCTACAAAGGGATGAGTGGCTGCCACAAAGTGAGTGGCTTCCTAGTCCCAACAAATACCACCAAATAATGGATGGTGGCCTGATATTGCACACAGTCCCAACACCCACAATCACACACACACATTATATATATTTCACTCTACCTCTCCCAGACTGCAAGCAAAATTAATGTATACACTGTGTTCGCAGATCATATGATTTCTTATTCATACTGCTTAATACTGTCAATAGCCTGAGTCAGTTTTTGAAAATTAAATCAATATTTCTCTTTGTAAAGTCTGAAGATAGATCATCTTTATTTTTCTTCTTTATAATTCATGTTAATTTTCAGACTCAAATTGCTTGTGGTAAAATTGAGACTTAGTCATTCAGTTAAGTATGCTGTTGATGCTATATCCTTCTTTCCAAAACACATAATTTTGAAAATTACTGCATGCAAGAAAATTCAGCTGGGAAATGCTATGGATTTTTTATCTTCCTTAAGAATCATCTTGAAACACCATATACATTGTTAATATGTACTATTTTCCATATGGTTTTCTCAGTGGAAAGTAAAGAAGCAAAATATTTTACTATCAACTATTGAAAATGACTGGAATCTTGTATTTTTATTTCTTAAAAAGGTTGAAGGATGTTGATAATGAAGGGAAAGGAGAATATACATATCTGGAGGAGGGACATAAGGGAATTCTCTGAATTGTCTGAGCAGTTTTGCAAGGATATATTGATTTAAAAATAAATCCTATTATTATCTCAAAAACGAAAAATAGAGCTACCATTGGACCCAGCATCTCACTACTGAGATATAATGCAAGGAAATAAAATTAGTATGTCGAAGACCATTCGGCATTCTAGTGTTCACTATGGCATTATTCATGATATTCAAGGTATGGATTCAACCTAAGTGTCCATTCACAGATGAATGGACAAAGAAAATGTGGTATATATACACAAAGGAATATCATTTGATTTTTAAAAAGAAGGAAATATCTGACCTTTGGGTTTTGGGGACTGGCTTATTTTAGTTAGCATGTTCCATCCATTTACCTGCAAATGCCATAATTTCATTCTTCTTTATGGCTGAGTAATATTCCATTGTGTATATATACATTTTCTTTATCCATTTATCTGTTGTAGGGCACCTAGATTGGTTCCATAGCTTGGATCTTGTGAACAAGCATTGTTGTGGTTGCATCACTATAGAATGATGATTTTAAGCCAGTCCCCTCAAAAACAAAGGCTGAATGTTCTTTCTGATATGTGGATGCTAATCCACAACAAGGGAGGGTGGGGAGGGAAATATTGAAGTTCATTGGATTTGACAAAGAAGAATTAAGGGACGGGAATGGGAATGGGAATAGGAAAGACAGTAGAATAAATTGGACATGTTTCCTGTTCTTATATATGATTACATGACCAATGAAACTCCACATCCACAAGAATGGGATCATAACTAGAATAAATTATACTCCATGTATGTATAATATGTCAAAATATACTCTACTTTCATGTATATCCAAAAAAAAAAAAAAACAAATAAAAATGAAAATGAATGGAGGGTGAGGGGGAGAAGTGCTGGAGAGTAATATTCACCAAATTATATTGTTATATTATGTGCAAGTACAAATATGTAACAACAAATCTCACCATTATGTGTAACTATAAAGCACCAACAAAAAGTTGGAAAAAATAAAAATAAAAAAATAAGAAAAAAGGAATATCTGTTATTTGTTACAACATTGATAAACTTGGATAGCATTATGTTAACTGAAATAGGCCCAGCACAGAAAGACAAATATCTTATGATCTTACTTGTATGTGGAATCTGAAAAAGAAAAAGTAAAGTAGATAGAAGTAGAGAATAGAATGATGGTTTCCAGGGGCCATGAAGTAGGGTATGTTTGAGTAGATGTTGGTCAAAACACACAAAATTTCTGTTAGATAGAGATCTATTGCACAACACAGAGACTATAGTTAATAGCAATGAATAGTTAATAACAATGTATCATATTTTTGAAAGCTGCTATTAAGTGTTATCACTATAAATATGGTATGTGAAATAACAAATATGTTAATTAGCTTGATTCAGTCAAACCACAATGTTTACTTATTTCAAAACATCATGTTGTATCCAAACAAAGACTATTAAAAAAGATTAATAAAAGACATTTAAGACTTTTAAACTTTTTAGTGTATGTTTCTAGGTTTTCTGTTAATTCTTCCAACAACGTTTTGAGATAAATAGCTTTAAGATGATGTGTCTTCGGAGTTCCTGAATGACCGTGAAGACCACACAGACATAGTTTGGGTCTGACTCTTTATGACTCTGAAACTAGTGAGTTTTTAAATTAGTTTACAAATGAATGTCGTTTTATAGACATTCGACATACTTAATTTTAGATTTTAACATATTCTCTGAATTGAGAAAAACAATATGCTTCAAATTTTGCTTAGGTTTCTGTATCTTTTCTCAATGATTTCCTTTTTCTATCTCATCCTTTTAGAAATGTGCAGTACATACCTTCTAAAATTTAGGGTGTAAATTGGTCATGGTTAGAGCACAGTAAAGTGCTATCTCACTGACAATATTAATGATTAAAGTCCCTCAAATTCAATAATCTTAGACTGAATAATCATATAGCCTTTACCATTTAAAAAATAATACTGTAGTTCATCCAGTGGTCAAGAATCTTAGGAGGGAAATTAATATTTGACTAAGGAAAGCAAGAGAACATTTAGGGTGCTGGAAATATTACGTGGAAATTGGACAATAGACACATTAAAAATCTTGGTAAATTTTGCAGCTTTTCAGTAAATCTAAAACTGCTGTAAAAATTTAAAAGTTATTTAAATAAATTTAAAATAAAAAAAAATTATTGTCCTTGGAAATTCTCTTCATCCCTTCCCTCAACCAATTTATTATCAGTTTGTTAGTTTTTGCCTTAAACCATTTAAATATAAATGTTTACTTTTAAATATAAATGTTTAAACATGTTGATATAAATGTTTAAATATAAATGTTCACTTCCCTTCATCTGTGTGATTACCACATTAGTGAAAGATGTTGTCAACTCTTGTCTGGTCTATTCTAGTAGCATCCTAACTAGTTCCCTTGCTTTTTTCCCCTGAAAATTCATTCTGTACATAGTATCAAGAATATTTTAGATGTATAAAATTTTATACCACTCACATTGTTTAAAGTCAAATATTTCTATTGCCACTGACATAAATCCAAATACTTTTATTGAGTTTTGATAATCTAGTTATTATTAGTTTATACAAATGGAAATTTCAGTGGTTTAACACTGTAGGTGTTCATGTTTTTGTTCACTAAAAGTCAAAAACAAGCTTCCTGATAAGTGGATTTTACTCCTTCGAATAGTGAGCATGTAACCCAAGCTCCTTTCATTTTATTGCTCTGTCCAATCAAAAGGTGATTTCTACATTGGGTCTAGGGAAAGTGCAGAGAAGATTATGTGAGAGATTCTCAGTCCTGTAAGTGGTACAAAGCACTTATGCCCAGACCTTGCTGAGTATACTCATTCACATGGCTATAACTAATCAAAAGGAAGTTGGGCAATATACTCCAAAAGTGAAATAATAAACCAAATAATAAACCAAAGATAGGGTGAAATAATCAAAGATAGCAGTTTCTCCCTAAATTGTTATGGTTCCCAATATTAAATTTCTTCTTTTATATATACTTCCTTTACATTAGCTAATTATTTTTCATCTATACCATTTTTGGATCCTATATAAAATCATGTATCAGATATACTGTACCCTTCCCATGGAGACTTTATCCAACATTGAATTCAAGCTATTTGTTAGCTCTTTTCTGTTTCAGGGAAGTGGAATATATATCTTATGAATATTAAACTTATTAAAATCATATTATTAATTTTTTGAAAACTCATTTATTGTTTGCCGCTCTACAAATCTCAGGATCTGAATTTCTTGTTCAATACTCTATCATCAGGGCTGGAGGGCCTAGCTCTTAATAACAAAGATTCTTTAAATGCACAAATGTCCAGAAAGAATTAACTTTCATTTCACTGAAAAGACTAGAAGGGAAAGAGCTAATTCTTCTTTGTAGAAGAAATTAAAAGGAGGAAGCATAAGAAATAAAAAAAGAACATCCAAAATTTACATAATGAATGAAAATTCAACTGGGGTGAAATGCAGAGTTTCAGATTCCTTATTCAGGCTGTGTTAAATCATAAGCCTTCATTTTAGAATTGCGCAGTAGCTTCAATTAGTAGTTAAGCATTTCCATACATAATGTGAGGTAATTTTTCAGAAGAAAATCTATAAAGCTTCTTCAAGGATTATCTGCAGTTATTTCCCTTCTCCTCTTATTTTTGTTAAACTTGAGGACTCTTTATTTAAATGTAGGAAACATACAAACTGTAAATATCAATCATGCATTTGTAATCTTCAAATGTTGTTTTACTGTTTTGTCTTTTCATTTTATCCCCATCAACTGATTTGTTAAATCTACTTTAATAAGAATGTTAATTAGTTGAAAATTTTTGTTAACTGAAATTTTGGAGAAAAATATTATAATTTGAATACTTAATTGCTTAGTACTTTATTCACTAAGATAAGATTTTGATGTGTTATCAGGAATCTGTTGAGCTTCAATATTTCAGAAAGTGGTATTTGTTAATATATTTACAAAAAAGGTAGTCTGTGTTTCACAGAAATATACCCATAATCTTTCCTGTTGTTATTTACCAATTTAACATTTCTGGAAAAGCAAAAGTGAAACTTCTTATAAAAAACTATAATGGATAAAACTTTATAAAAGATGATGGAAATACTTTATAAACAAGTCAAATAATATTACAACAAATATCTTTGTTTTTTCAAAGTCTGGCTAATAGGCCCTCTTTCTCAATACAGTAGAATTTTGCTCTAAAGAAATATGAATAGCCTCAATAATTTGCCCAATCCCTTGGACCCTATGTAGTTGAGTTATAGAACCATTCCAGTGGAATTTTCGTTTGCACATCTTGAACCAGCTCCTTCCTGTACTGGTTTCTCTTTCAGTTCACATGTATAAACAATAAGATTTTAGAAATGTGAAAGATTATACAGATCCTAGGGAGAGGATTCTGTGTAGGGTAAATTTAACTCAATTTTATAATCTCAAAATCTCAAGCAGTATTTTCATTTCTAAATTTTTCCATACACTGAAAGTAGGAGATGAAAATTTGTGTTAGAAAAGGAGTAAAATATTTGTGTTGTGGCAAGAATAAAACTCTGCAGTGTTTTGGGTAAAGATATATGTAATTGGTATATGAAAATGCAAAAAAAGTAACAAAGTGTACCCAGACCCATTTCTCAGAACCAGCAAATTGTATACTGGGGAATTCAGAAAGCAGGCTCCAGGATGACTGGGCTCTCACTTTAGACTGTAACAGTGTGGCCGAATGGATTGTCCACAGACTCCATCACTAACACATTAGGAAACACATTAGGGCTGGGGAAAAAGGCCAGTGATGCCTCTGTGAAATTAATGCCTTAAAACACATTGTGCAGGCCACGGCAGTGCTTTATGGGATGACATTTCCTAAAAAGCATCCCTGTGTTCCAGTCATGGTTCTTGCCACTCTGTACCTATCGGTCTGAGACAAATTACTCAGTACTTCTCTTTTCCAGCTTTATCACTTGTAAAACTGGGATAATGGACTCCAACTTTAAGACACTGCTCATGTCACATTAAGTAGAATGGAAATGCACCAACTGCATCGCAATTGTGGTGAAGCTGAAGGGGTAGGAGATTTACAGGTGCAGCATTTTTCCTTTCATGTAGTTAAATTTGTAGAATATCCACAAAAATATTGAAGATCAATGTAGCTTCGTCTTGAAAGCCAACATATTTCCTAGGATACTAATTTTTCTCCTTGGTACTATTTGTGTTCACTGCAGAATATTTTGGGTCACTTAACTATTTTCTATTATATTTATTTGAAAAACTGCCAGCTTTTATCTTTATTAATTTTAATCTAGTTACAGAAAGATGTTCTAAACATTAAATAAAACCTAAAGCATGTCTTGTGCCTTATTAGTTGGTGCCAATATTGGTCAAACCATTTGACCCATTAAAAATTAAAGTAAATCCTTTTTTGTGAACTACTTGCCTAGGTAGAATGAAAAATAAACATGTCTACAGAAAAAAAGACACACTACAAGATAACAGTTTATTTTATCTACTTAGGTATGAATATCTTTGATGTACTACTGCACAGGCTATGGGGAGTTGGTTTACCCTTTGTTAACCATTACAAAAGTTGATTAGCTGACTCAGAGTGACCACTGGAGTAGGAAAATTAAAAGTAAACACAAATAATCAAGCATTGCTATTAGGCAAAGGCAGGCAGTATTTGAGGACATGTTCTATTTTTCACACACAGAAACTCTAGAGAACTTTGGTATCATCTGACAGATATTATAGACAAAGATAAGATGACAGTTGTTCCACAATATGGAAAGAGCCTGGAAGAAGAAGATCCAAACTGCTTGCTATTTGTCAAGGAAAGAATAGGAATGTCCTTGGTCAACATTAGAAAAATAAGTGGGCTAATGGAGAAATTCATTTCATCTATTCATTTACTCATCACATTTAATACAAATTTATTCATTCATTCACTCATGGGTCTATTAATCCATTCAATAGTAACCTCACTAGAACAATTTTATATAGTATCCCGCCTGTTTTGGTGGATTTGACTATCCATGTATCTGTATCTCTCTTTGGGGTTTGTTACAGTTTAGATATAAGGTGTCCCCCAAAAGCTCATGTGTGAGACAATGCAGGGATTTTCAGAGCTAAAATGATTAGATTATGAGAGGTGTAGCCTAATTAGTGAATGAATCCACTGATATGGATTAACTGGTAGTAACCATAGGCAGGTAGGGTGTGGTTGGAGGAGAAAGATCGCTGAGGGTGTGGCTTTGGGGTTGATATTTTATCCCTGGTTAGTGGAGAAGCTGCCTTTTCCTGCCACAGTCTTCTGCAATGGTGTTCTGCCTCACCTCAGGCCCAGAGCTATGGAGCCATTTTCCCTCCTCTATGTGGTTCTTGTCAGCCCTGTTAGTCACAGTGACAAAAAAGTTGACTAAAATAGGCCTTTAGGTAATGGAATATGTGACAGTATTTTCTCCATATTAGACATGTCCTGAAAAACAAACCAGTCAACAACTGGACAGATACTGAAATCTAAGGAAAATCCAAACATCAAATATTTTGAAAAATTTAGCTAGTACCCCATTACTCTGTAGTCTGGCCTGATTTCAAATTTCACAACCTAATTAGCAAATGAAGTGATAAATAAGAATATTTTTGTTCTAATTTTGTTGCAATTTTGTAATTACTTACATGTAAAATGTGTGGCTCTAGTCATCGAATTGATAAAAATTTCAGTAGCCACCTGAATTAATGAGTACATGAGGAAGGAAGGGTTTGCAAAATTATTGTAATTAAGTTGCTTCGAAGAGCTACATTCTGGAAAAACAAGGAATTGAGGTGTTTAGTCCTCTAAAGAGATAAGTAAATATCCTGTAAGGAACCAAATGTATTTTCTGGCTTAGAGCACTCTGATTTTGGGGATTACAGGTAAAATCACCTGGAGATGTCACACAATCTGAATAAAAATAGTTTGCTAGACTATGTCAGCTTCTGAAGGAACAATATACAACAATTGAAAAGAATATCAATTCTACCTACCACATTCTTTGATAGGAGGGAGAGAGATACTAAAGCAACCTGCTGTTTTGAAAAAATTCTTTTGTTGTTGTTGTTATGATGATGATGATGATGATGATATTGTTGTTGTTGTACTGGGATTGAACTCAGGGGTACTTGACCACTGAGCCACATCCCCAGCTATTTTGTGTTTTATTTAGAGACAGGGTCTTACTGAGTTGCCTTGTGCCTCCCTGTTGCTGAGGCTGGCTTTGAACTGGTGGTTCTCCTGTCTCAGCCTCCCAAAGGGATTACAGGCGTGCACCACCGCACCTAGCTCTGTCATTTTTTTTATTATATGCTCCACTCACACAAGTGTGATGGTGTCAAAATGAACTCCACTGTTACGTATGGCTATAATGCACTAATAAAAACATTAAAAAGTTTCATTCTGTTTTAAGAATCTGTTAAAAAGAAATATTAAGTAACTGACATTTAGAAGATGTTTAGAAGACGGTGAGAAGGCAAGATATAAGAAGGTTACATGTATATATCTTTATTTTCCTGCTTTGCTTTTTAATCCCCTTTAATGTAGAATTTGTTGACAAACATACTAGTCATCCTAGTATATTTGTGATTATAGAGGTATGAAAATACAAGGCTATGTTGAACAAGCCTGGACCTTGACTCAATCTTGTTGCCAGGGAGAACAACATATGGAAACCTACATCCCAACAGGCCATGGTGGTAAACAGCCCCAGGTTCCAGATGAAGAGGGCTGAAGAATACATATCCTCCTCAATTCCCTTCTTACTTGTGTCTCTGGACTTCATACTGACTCTGCCCATATACCTCCACAAAAATTTTCTTCATCCAACCAAATTTTACATTTTCTTTTTTTTATTTCCAGCAGTGCTAGCTTCATACCCTGGCATTTATTTGGCTTGTTCAACAAGGCCTTGTATTTTCATGGAAATAATGACTGCCTGAAGAATGGGTACAAAGACCCAAATAGGCCAATGAAAATCTTTCTCTGAATTTTTCCTTTGGAAATCATGGCAAACACAATCTGTCTTTCTTTCAGATGACTAGGTAGAAGCACAGAATTCGATTTGGAGATTCTGGATGCCATCTTTCTTTTTCTTTTTTTTGTTTCCTTTTATTTTTTTATTTTTATTTTTTTCAAAGGCTTTAATCACTGTGTCTTTCTTTCTTTTCTTAATTTTCTTAAGAACATTTAATATGAGATTTACTTTAGTGTAAAGTTGTAAACCACCATAGGCACCATGTTGTTACAGCTGAGTTCAAGAACTGAATCATCTTGCATAATTGGAACTTCATACCAACTGAGGAGCAACTCTTCACGTACCCCTATGTCTTACCCTTGGCAAACATGATTCTAGCCTCTGATTCTGGGTGTTTGATTACTTTAGATATTTTGACTACTTTGGAAATGGAATCATGCAGTATCTGCCTTTTTCAAACTCACTTATTTCACTTAGGATCCACATTGATGTACATTGCAGGATTTCTCTTCTTAAGGCTTATTAGTATTCCATTGCATGCAAGTACCAAATTTTCTTTATCCATCTATACGTTGATGGATATTAGATCATTTCCATACATTGGCCTTTGTGAATAATGCTGCAATGGATAGAGAAACAGTGAGATTGCTAGATTATATGGTAGCTCTATTTTTAATTTTTTGAGGAAGATCAATGATGTTTTCATAGTGTCTGCACCATTTTACCTTCTTATCAACAGTTTATAAGAATTCAAGTTTCTTCATATCAACACTTGTGATTTTGATAATAAATAAATAAAATTACTAAATAAATCCTAACAAATGTGAAAGTATATCATACTATGGTTTTGATTTACACTCCCATGATGATTAGTGATGTTGAGGACCTTTTCATTTACCTTTATGACTTCTTTCAAAAAGTGTTTATTTAAATCCTTAACTCACTTTAAACATTTTATTTTTTTTTGGTTTTTGATTTTGCATTTTTCTATTTAATTGATTGGATTCCTTAAGTATTTTTGAATATTGTGGTTCAAAAAATTTTCTTCTATTCCATAGATTGTTTTTGTTGTTTTATAGAAACTTTTTAGTCTGATGTAGTCCAAGTTGTTTATTTTTAATTTTTCTGCCTATGTTTTTATAGCATATTCAAGAAATCATTGCCAAGACCAATGTCATGAAGCTTTCCTCCTTTTTCTTCAAAGAATTTTAGAATGCTGGGTCTGCTCTTATGTTTAGCTTTAATACAATTTGCATTGATATGTGTGTATGGAGCAAGACAAAGTCCAATTTCATTATTTGGTGTGTCGACATCCACCTTGTCTGACACCATTTATTAAAGAGATATGCCTTGCTAGCAGTGCATTCTAAGCACCATTATGAAAAATCATTTGATTTTCTTATATGCATTGGTTTATTTCTGGATTCTCTCTTCTATCTGCTGGCCTGTACATCTATCTTTATGCCAGCACAGTACTCTTTTAACTATTGTATTTCTGTCTCTTTCTCCCTCAAGTTCTGTAAAAGTTTGCTTTATATGTTTAGAGGCTCTGATGTTGAGTGTATGTTTATTCATAATTGCTATGTCTTCCTGGATTAATTGATCCTTTTCTCATATAAATATATTTTTTCTCCTGTGATAATTTTTGATATAAAATCTACTTTTTCTGTGTAAATGTAGCCACTCTGCTCTCATTCGGTTACCATTTTTATGGGATATCATTTTCCATACTTTTAGCCCACATGCGTTCTTTTTTTTTTTTTTTA
>PVHX01001872.1:0-187294 GCA_004024805.1 Geosciurus inauris
ACAGCTCAGACAAGCTATATTGGACAACCGAGCTGCCATTGATTATTTACTGTTATTACATCATAAGTCTTGTACTGAAGTGCAAAATATGTGTTGCTTTAATCTAACTGACAACAGTAATTCTATCACCAAAGATTTGAAAAGGTTAAAAGAGATTGTTAATCGTATTCAACAAGACACTTCAGGCAATGATTTCTTGGCATGGTTGACATCCTGGCTACCCAATTTGACCTGGGTGAAACAGTTGTTCTTAGGTGGGTGTTTTATTCTTTTACTACTCTTGATCTGTTCCTGTATATTTCAATGCTTTTTGCGCATATGTTTTCACAAAATGAGACAAGATTATCGCCGAGACAAATGAGCCATTCTGCAAGCTATGTTAGCCATAAAAAGTGGCACATCCCCCCAAGTCTGGCTGAGCATGCTGGAATGGTAGTCAAAGACGGGTAAGTTCATCACAAAGAGCATACCAACCTAAGACAGGACTTAAGCGTGAAGGCTTAACGTCTGATGATGGGTAAGGATGCTCCGAGGTGGTGACGACCTAAGGCAGGCACGTTCCCGAGGCTTTATTATAAAAGAAAAGGGGGAGATGTTGGGGGCAGGCTCTCTGGGCCCGGGAGCTGCCCCGCCCTTTCAAGATGGCAACCTGGCTGTATGCCAGAAACTTGCAGTAAACAGGTGGACAACTTAAGGAAGTGCACAGCATTGGCTGGCGGTAATGTCACTGTGCATGCTTGGCTCGTGGGCAATGCCTGCTCTGATACACGCCTGTATTCTGCTCATGCATTCCCCTCGTGCTTGAGAATGCTATTCCTTCTGATTGGTTGTAACTCTGCTCGGTAAGACTTCCTGCTGGATGAAAAGTATATAGAAGGAGGCTGGGGGGAGAACAGGAGAGAATGAGAGAGAACAAAAGAGAGCTAAGGAAAGCAAGAAGAGCGCTCAACAAAAATAAAGGTTGCTTTCTGAGAATAATGGTGTGATTATTGTCTCCTGCCGGCAGGCGACACGCAGCGGTCCTGCGAGGGGCGGGAGGGCAAGGCCCAGGGTAGGGCTGCAGCCAGAGGTGGGTCCTTGGGCACGTCAGGGGCTGCACAATACAGACCAGCCAGCATGGCGACCCCAGCGACTGCTTGAGGTGGTCTAACTCAACCTCCCTGTTTCATAACTGCCAACACTGGGAGAGGCTGAGCCCCGTGGGACCCTCCGCAGGTCTCCAGTGCGCACGATGCCTTTGAAGCAGGTGGTGGAGTTAGCACCCCTGCGTGGTAGATGAGGAAACAGGCACAGAGAGTGTGACCTGCTCCAGCTACGAACCCAGCATCAGCACCAGGATACTTGTGGGGTTCCCTGACTCCAGAGCCTTCACACCTAACCACCACATTGCATAGCCACCCTGGGGAGGTTGGGTAACGAAGGTGCCAAGAAAGCCGAGCACGGTGGAGCACGCCTGTAATCCCAGCACTTTGAGAGGCTGAGACAGGAGAATCGCAAGTTCAAAGCCAGCCTCAGCAACGGCGAGGTGCTAAGCAACTCAGTGAGACCCTGTCTCTACATAAAACACAAAATAGGGCTGGGGATGTGGCTCAATAGTTGAGTACCCCTGAGTTCAATCCCCAGCACAAAAAAAAAAAAAAAAACGAAAAATAAACAAAAGAAGGATTGGCCTAGGCCACTCAATAAGGGGAAGAAAACCAGCAATTTCCAGAGACTCAGTTTGAGCCAGGAACTGTGGCAGTCACCTTTAAACAGGTTGTTATAATCAGTTCTCCCAGCGAACCCTGGAGTGACAGTTCTGTGCATATGATAGGAAGTAAAACCAGAGGAGATAAGCAGCTTGCCTGAGGATACATAGCAGGCAGGTGCTTGCTGAAAGCTGTTGATAGTATTTCCCTGCAGATATCATCACCTCCTGGGCCCTGGGTCTTCTGCCCACCCAGCTCCTCCACCCTGCAGTCCACTGCCCTGCAGCCAAGCATCCTCCGCCCCTCGCTGCCCTCGGCTTAGTGGCTTCCTATTGCCCAGGTCCATGTTCTCCAGGTGCCCCCACCTCGGCCCATCCACAACTCTACCCTGTTTCCAGCTTCAGTTCAAAACTCCCCTGAAGGGAGCCCTCCTTGATCCTGAGCCCGTGACCTGCAAGCATGTTCAGTATGGACCACGGCTTGCCGAGTGGCCCTAGGTGACTTAACCTCGTGGAGCTTCTCTCCCCTTATGTGTCCAAAATCCTAATAATCGTGCCCCAGGGATCTAGGGGAATCTGTTAACTTTTATTAAGCTGTTAGTACTGTTCCTGGTGTGCGTGCAGCAGGTACTTAATAATTAATCACTGTCCTTATGGTAATGTGTGCCCCGCGCAGTTCATCTATCAGGTGCATGTTGATCATCTACCATCTGGAGAACCTGTACCAAGACCACTGTGGAAGGAGCTCTGGCGGGCGAGGTTGGATGCCCTCACCCTGAGATAGAACGAGGCCTTCCAGGGCTCCTCCCTGGACAGGGAAGGGGTCCGCCTTCATCAGAGCACGGGACTCGAAGGCGGGGCTCCTCCTGAGCAGACAGATCGCGCCATCTGCTGGTGATGATTGGACTCGAAGCCTCAAGGCTAGGAGCCGCCCGGGTCAGACCATTCTCTGGGTTGTAACTCCATCTAGTGGCCCTAATGCGCAATTACACGCTCATCCTCTTCAGCCTTCAAAACACCTGAGCAGATTTTTTTTTTTTTTTTGGAAAACTCCAGGACTCCCCCTGAGAGCTGCAGAATCAGAACCTGAGGGCGCAGCCGCAGAGCTTACGTCCTAAGTGCAATTCCCATTTGATTTTAACTCTGGAGAGTTTAAGAAGCACAACCTTAAAGGGACTTCTGCTGAGGTGTGTATACCTGCTCCCCACCTGTGTGGAGGTGACAACCAGTTCCCCATCTCACGAAGCGCATTAATACCCGTTAGCGCCGCTGATCATCTTAACAGGGGGAATGGGCGGGCTGCGACTCGGATTTCCAATTTTTAAAAGAGGAACCTGAGCTTCGTTGGGGTGGGGCCACCTTGGCCCGGGGTCACGTGAAGCTCTTGTTTATTTATTGCTATAGCTCCCTTGTTTGCCTGCCCTTAATCCTGGTTGGAGCAAAGGTGAGGCTGGGTACCAGCCTCCATCTGAGAGAAAGATATGGACACCTTACAATAACAATAGCTGAATTTGTTACGTGTGTTACCAGACTGGCCCCATTCAAGGCACTTTACATATACTGGCTCATCTGATCCTCCACACAAACCCCTGAGAATATATTATGATGGTGATTATTCCTTGACTTTTGAGGAAACCAAGGCACAGAGAGGTTAAGAAACTCACTGAAGGTCACACAGCGAGAACTGACCTAAGGAATCTTCTCCAGAGCCCATGCTCTTAGCTCTGTGTCACCCAGTGACTTCAGAGCAGACAAGGTTAAGCTCTTGCACCTGATGACATCATGGTCATCTCTCCCAACATCCTTGGCCAAGGCACTTTGTCCTTCTGGGTCTCTTTGTTCCCATTTGTTTATTTGCTTGATAGATGTTTCCAAAGCCCCATCCTGAGGACTGGAAATATGGTAATGGATAACTGTCACCATTGCTTTCCTGGCACTTATATTTCAGTAGGAGACACTCAATGCACAGCAAGTAAACGAGGTGATTTTAGACTGTTGGAAGACCTGTGAAGGAGGGGATCCAGATCATCTGACGGGGGCAACGTGAGAGTGTGTGGTCAAGGGGAACTTCTTGGAGGAGATGACATTAGATCTGAGTTTGAAAGATGGAAAGAGACCAGGCTTGTGCAGAATCAGGAGAGAGCTATGCAGGTATGAGGAAATGTCAAGTGCAAAGGCCCTGGGGTGGGCACAAGCTTGTTGTATTGGAGGGACAGCAGGAAGAGCACTGTGGCTGGCGCAGAGTGAGCGAACGCCACAAAGGGCATACGTGGGTCTGGTCACTGAGCATCTGTCCCACCTCCTCTGGGGTTTCCCTCCTTCCCACTGAGGATGGTGTGGCTGGGAAGACACACCTGGGGACATGCTCACTCTCTTCAGAAGCCAAGAGGGTCCTCCAAGTCTTCTTAGGCTTCCTTCCCCGGTGGCCCTGACGGGATGGGGTTAACACTTGTCCCTCGTGGGATTCTGACATGTAATGTAGATGGAGCCCGGCCGCCAGGGCTCGCTGTGGGCCTGGTGTTCCCACATGGCGTCCGCCCTGGCTGTCTGACTTTGTGTCCACCCCACCATCACCCCACCAGGCTCCCTGGGGTTTAAATGAGCCAGAACTTTCTTCTGTTGCCTGCACCCAGGGTCCTACAGAGGTATTGGGAGAGGAGAGGCTCTGAGGCTGTGAGGCCAGGGAGCCAGACCATGCTGGCTGGCCACGCCAGGGACAGTGGGATGCTGACCCTGCTCTTGACTGTCAAGGTGGCTTCCCACCTGTGGGGAGGAACCTAACCTGATGTCACCCCCCACCACCATCACTAGCAATCAGTCCCCCTCCACGGACACCCCAGCGGAGGACAGAAGGCAGTGGCTTTGGGCTTGGAGTGGATTGTCTGCCTCCTGAGCACAACCTGCTCCCAGGGGCCTCTACCTGGCTCAGGTGGACAGTGCCAAGCCTCTGTCCTCACTGTGTGCCCCACCAAAGAGGAGTCCTGTCAGAGGCAGGGGCAGGAGGACCCCCTGAGCACCTGCAGGCCGTTGGGGAGGAGGCTTGTGGGGGGCCCTCGGGGACCAAGTTTGGGGGTGCGGAGCACTTTCTGCCCTTGGATTCCAGAGCGTCAGGACAACCCTGAGCAGCAGCCAGCTGGTGACCCTAATCCCTCCAGCCTGAGCCCTGGTCCTTGTTTTTCTAAGAATCCACACAATCCCCTTTCCTGTGATGCCAGCCGGTCCCCCGGCCAGGCCCAGGCCACAGCCTCCCTCCTCGCTCCTGCCACCCGGGGGCCTCGGCTCCTTCCTCTTTAGTGACCCCACTTGACTTCTGTCCAGTGTCCTCCCGGTCACAGCCCTGACCCCATGACCTCCCATAGCTGCTGGAGCCTCGCTCTCCACATCTGGACCTTGTTGTGTGGCCCCTTCCCCTTCCTGTCCAATCAACTGGTCCCCACCTCCCTGCTGGGTGACCATCACGACGGGGTTGACAGAGGCCATGACCTCCCTCAGCACGGGAACCAGGCCCCCTCCACAGAACCAAGAGGGACTTCAGTGGAATTGTAGGCAGGCGTGAAAGAGGGGCTGGGGTAGCCCTGGAGTAGGGCTGGGATTCAAAGTGCACCTTAGGGGACTCCCCAGCCATGCTCTCCAGTGGTCAAGCAGAGGTGAGGGAGGCCAGCCTCCTCTCTAGGCCTTCAGGAATCCAGGGGACCCACCCAGGGCTCATCACTAGCCTCAGTGTGGGCGGGGTGGGGTGTGATGGGGAGCAGAAGGGCAGTTCTCCCCGAGGCTCCTGCATCCCAGCCCACAGGTCACAGGCCACAGGGGAGTGCCCATCCTGCTGGGGATGATTGACAGGTGTCAGCACCCCAAGACGAGCCTGAAGCTGAGGGGGGCACTTCCTTGTCAACTTTGGGCAGAGTGAGTACTGAGCTAGAGGAAGGGCCAGAACCACCCAGAGGAAGCATGACTGGGTCCCGCAGGTGAAGCCAGGGAGGATGCTCCAAGATAGTGAGAGTCACTGTCCCCGAGCCACAGATACAGGCCCCGGAGCGAGATGCTTATCTGTAGACACACTGGGGTCCAGGGACTGGCCACAGCCTGCAGGCTCACTCTCTGTGGCCACAGAATGTTCAAGCGCCACTGGGTCTAAAAAGGGTTCTAAGTGAAATGTGAATGTTCTGTTTGTTCTTTAGCAACATCAGAGTATCTGGTGCTCGTGGGCCAGAAGGCCTGGTGGCCTCAATTGGCTGGAGCTAAGCAGCAGTGGCCCCTGTTCTTCTAGGTCACCTCAGGGCTTCTCTCTCCCTACCCATCACACCCAGCTCACTTCACACCTTGAGGTTGCCTCCTATGGGTAATGGGGAGCCACAGATGGTGTTTGAGCAGGTGGGGAGTGTGGTCTGACTTCTGTGTGAGGTACTTAACCCAAGAACAGCTGCAAGAAAGATGAGACGGAAAGGACTGTAGAGTCCAGAGAGATGCTGAGGGTCTCAGGGAGGAGGGCAGGAGAGGGACTTGTTTCCAGTAGTGGGTTCTGGCCAGGCTCTTTGCTGGGAGGCTGGAAAGAAGCAGTCACGGTTACCAGTGCTAGAAAATATAATGGTCCTGATGCTGGCTGCCTGGGTGGCTGCAGCAATCACAACTAACATTTAACCAGGGACTTTTATGAAGGGTTGACTCATCCATTCAGAAGACATTTGCTGAGCCAAGTAAAATTAGGATCCTTATTTTGCAGATTAAGAAACGGAAGTATGCAGGAGTGAAATAGCCTAAACAATGTTCAACTACTAGCAAGTGCCTAATGGTAGTAGCAGAGGGTGAAATGTCATAAGGATTCCCCTCCTCTGCCCCACCCCAGCAAGTTGGAACCAAGCAATTTTTTGATGTTTGTTGGACAAGAAATGCTGTTTATTGAGTCTCTGATCCCTCTATATTTTTGTGGGAGGTGAAGGGAGTTGTTTTTTTAAAGGATGAATTGGTCAGTGTATCAGTTAGCTATTGCTGCCTAACAAGCAGTCCCAAGACATACAGGCTTTAAACAGCAAGCATTGATTTCTCACTAGTTCACAGGCTGGCTGGGTGGGTCTGCTGATCAGGGATGGGCTTGGCTAATGGGGCTGGGCTCTCTTTTGTCTGCAGAACTTCTGGGTCAGCTGGGGGTGGGCTGAGCAAGGTGAGTCCTCCTGGGATGACATGGCTGTGCTCTATGTGGGCTCTGCTCCTACAGCAGGCCAGTCAGGGCTGGTCTTCATGATGGAGGCAGGCTTCCAAGGGAGAGGGCTAAAGTTCCCTGAAGCTCACTCAGGACAGAAGACACAATTTCACTTCTGACCTTCAACAGGTCAAACAGATTCAAAACAGACTGTAATGCATGATGGGAGGGATTCTAAGTCACATAATAAAGGATATAGAAAAAGAAAGAGATGGAGGCTGGGGCTATTTTTTTGGTAATCCATCTAACAAATTGTTACTATTTCCAGCTTCTTAACAAATTTGCATTATTCTTAGTAGACTAGAGCCAAATAACAGGCACCTCTGTCTGGTTCTATAGCCTCATCAGGTCTATAGATATACAGATATATCTCGCATATCTGTAAACCACCTGGCTCCTGATGGTGAGTTAGCCACCTCTCCACCAGGAGATGAATTTTGTAAGCTGTGCCTTTGGCAATTAAATTCCGAGGATAATACATTTTTGACCTGTATAGAGGAAGATGGGGTGCCGGTTTACCACCATGCCCAGGATGTCATTTTAGAAGTCATTTTTTACTGACCTGTGGATCTTTCTCTGGGCACCGTGGCAGAAATCACTGATCATCAGCTCATGAGTTTGTCTACTGCAAATGCAAAGAAAGATCTCAGCTGCAAAACCCATATCATCAGTGTGGGACGTTAATGCCCACTTTCTTATTCTTACTCAGCCCCTTAGGAACATTCTCTGTTGTCCATTTTTATCATCAGATGTTTTTCACTGAAGCATGCACGTTCCGCTATCACCAAAAGTAAATTGCTGCTTTTCAAATTTGAAAAACAAAACAAGAAAACCTTCGATGGCTCCCTGTTGCCTACAGGAGAAATCAAGCTCCTTAACTTGACCCTGAAAGTTCTTTAACACCCATATTCCAGGATCACCTCCTACCTCTGCCTCACATCCTTCTCTCCCGCTCCCTCTTACACCTCCAAAGCCATGTCACATGTTTTTAGACAGAAAACTCCTGCTTAGTGCTCCTTAGAGGCTGCCTACTTTGCAGGCTGTTCCTCTCGGCAGGAATGCTCTTCCTGCCTGGGGAAAGCTACTTGTTCGGGGCGCAGCACAACATCAGAGCTACAAATCTCACTCGACCCTTTTGGGCCTTCTCTGACCCAATATGATTAACCCCACTCGCTCCCCCCTGTCTTTAAGGGAGCTGTGGACACGGCCCTCTCACCCCAAGCAATGCCCTATGGACACGCCCACTGCCCACCACCTCCTCTCTCACCAGGGGGCATGCAAGTCCCATGTGAGCAAGGAGTGGAAGACTGAGGTGGGAACGTGGGCCTTGGGGTCAGACGGACCTGCCCCTAGGCCCTGCCTCCTCAGTTACTCTGGGCAAACTATTCAATGACCTCTCTGAGGCTCAGTTCCCGGTGCTATAAAAGCAGCTTGCCCTCGATCTACCTCAGGATGCCGTTCTGAGAGGTCAGCTGAGAGCACGTGGAGAATGCATTTCGCCCAGAACATAGGAGATGCTTAATAAATACTTGAGGAATGAACGATTTCAGCCCAGTCTCAGGTCTTTTGCAGCCTCGGCACCTCCTAGCCCCCTGTTTGTGACACTATTTCTGTTCTCTAGTCCAGGTCCACTGCCTGCTCACTTGCAGAGATGGGGACAAGGGGTGAAATGCAAGCCCACAAAGTACTTGAAGTTATTGCTCTTCAGGGATCAGAAGCCAGAGATTAGCTGCCTGTCTCTGTCTCACAAACAAATTCATGCGGTGGCGGCTTTGGGTGCAAAATACGACTCTTGTCCAAAGGATTATGTGTACTAAATCCAGCTAGAATATGCTGCGATCCTGTGTGTGCGTGTGTGTGCGTGCATGTGTGTGGGTCTGTTTAAAGCAAAGCTTCAATAATCATACGTTTACAACTAATAAATTGGGTCCTTTAATTCCACTGCCATAAGCCTTTGAAATATAATCTCTCCTTTCAGACTTTCAGAACATGACTTTTTATAATTATAATTCTCCAGCGCACGTTACCACTTATAATTAAATTCACTTTTAAGAAATCTGAAGGTTTTTTTTGTGTGGATTATCTGTTCATGCGATGTCACGATGGTGAAATGAATGTATAATCTGTTGAATACATTTGGTTCATTTTTGGAGAAGAAACATACATTCTGCAGTTGATCAAAAGCCACGACGTCAGATAAGATGAACCCAATGTACGCGATTTCTCAGCAACAGGCTCTGGCAGAGACGTGGCAAAGCCAAACATGTCTCTCTCATCCCGGCCTTCCCCGAGACGGCAGCTAGCCCGGTGAAGGAGGAATACGTCTGCGACTTGAAAAGACATGAAAGTTAAGTTATGGCCAAATTATCTGCTGGAGATGACGCAGAGTCATAAATTGTGCAAAGCAATGGACTGAAGGCCCCTGGCTGGATGATCGGAAAACAGACCCTAAAAGGCTCCAAATCAGCACACATGTGCAGAAGGCATGTGCAGATGTAAAGCCAAAGACAGGGGGAGAGATAAGCAGATCAGAAGATGGAAACACCGAATGCAGACAGAGGCACGGAGGGAGCAGGCGCCGTGAGGCGTCTCACGGTCCCGCCTGAGTCTGGGTTTTTTACCTCTCCTGTGGAGATGCCAATGAGCTAATGTTTGGTCATTCAGTCCAAGGTCAAGGCTACATGCTCCTGAGTGGGCATGGTCCCTGTGGGGCCTCAGGAGAAGTGTGTGCTTCCTCAACAGTGATGGGGAATTTCTCCCATCAGCAGAAAGGCCCTTCCAGGTTTATCCCTTGGCTTATGGCCTGGGAGATCTCAGCTTAAATGACTTTCCCCCCAACAAGGGCAACTTGAGTAACATCAAGCAAGGATTTAGTATAAACCTGAGGGCCTGGGTGGGCTTCGGCAGAGGCACAGGGCACTTCTGCTTAGGATAACGAGCAGGAGTGAGAGGCCTCAGGGCCTCGTTGCTGCATGAGTGGCTTCCAAGAGCCCAAGGTCATGTGTGTGTGTCTGGGTGCCTGCGTGAACATGTGTCCTCGAGTAAGGGTCTGAGTGTGTGTTTGTGCCTCTGTGTGAGGTCTGTATGTGGGTGTGTCTGTATCAGAGGGTGTGAACATGTGCCTGTGTGTCTCTCTGTCCATATCTGCCTGTGTGTCTGTGTCTTAGTCCACTTGAGCTACTATAACAAAATAACATCAACAAGATTGCTTATAACAGAGACTCATTTCTCATGGTTCTGGAGGCTGGGAAATCCGAGACCATGGTGTGAGAAGATCTGGCATCCAGCAAGGGTTGCTCTCTGGTTCATCACCTCTAGCTTCTCTCTGTGTCCACGTGTGGTAGAGGGGCCAAGAGCTCTCTCTCCAGCCTCTTCTCTAAGGGCAGCAGTTCTAGTTCACCTCCCAGAGCCCCTCCATCCTGATTCCATCACCTCGGGAGCTGAGACTTCCATATATGAATTTGGGGAACACACAACCCTCAGACCATCAGTCTGTGCGTGTATGTGTATCTATCCATATGTCTGTGTGCGTGGTGTCCGAGTGCGTATGAATATGTCTTTGTATCTGTGCCTGTGTTTCTCAGAAATGCCTGAGTGTATGCCTGTCTGGAGTCGTGTGTGTCTCTGTGCGTGTGCAAGTGCTTGTGTGCATAAAGCTATCGAGGGGAGGGAGAAGAGGGCAGGAAGTCCATTCTCTTCCCTGATCTTCAGTTCCCCATTAGTAAATGATAGTTTCCCAATGGACTAGTTAATCTGCAAAGGTTGTACCTACTGTGTGCAGTCTCTGGCCAGGCATTGGCTGGGGCTGCAGAATTGAGAAGTACCCTTGTTCATAGGGTATAAAGGGCATCAGGTGGGGGATAAGGAAGGCTGCATTTTCTCAGGGTCCTTCATCAAGAGCAAGGAGGGCAGCCCGGGCAGCCACGTCTCTTGAAGAAGACAGGGGATATCACTCTCCTAGGTTCTTCTTTGACTGAAGATTAAAAAATCCTGCAGTTTTAGCAGTTATGGAGGACCTTGGTGTAGGCAGGGCACAGAGAGGAAGTCAAGGGATAAGATTCAAGCAGGTGAACCTATTAAGAGCAGTTAGCCAATAAGAGGTGATGTTAGCACAATTACCATTGGCCTTGGGCCTGAGACGGAGTCAAGAAACAGAGCAGAAATAACTGCTATGACAACTTACAGTGTCATAAAGATTCTACAGCTTGTGCAATGGGCAAAGACAAGCCTGAAGAAGGGAAAGCATTAGCTCAAGGTCACGTACAATGTAGAGGCTGAGAAAGGTCTAAAGACCTGGACTTTCGATCTCTGGATTATACTTAAAAAGCATGCACATAATATTATTTAGAACTCTACCTGGCTGCCTCCCTCTCTAAAGTCAAGAATAGGACCAGAGTGGGGCTGAAGAAGAGATTGGAGATGGTGTTAGGCTCGTTCCTGTTTCTATAGTGTCACCTTGTACCTGGAGTCACTAATGAATGGATGGATGGGTGCACAGATGGACAGATAGGACAGATGAGCAAATGGATGAATAAATAGGATGGATGAATGGATGAATAGGTAGATGGATAGATGATGAATGGATGAATAGAAGGATAAATAGATGGAAGAATGAATAGGTGGGTGGATGCATGGATAGAAGGATGAATGGATGGAAGAATTAATATGTGGATGGATGCATGGATGGATGGATGGATGGATGGATGGATGGATGGATGAATGGATGGATAGGTGGATGGATGGATGGATGGATGGATGGATGGATGGATGGATGGATAGAAGAATGGATGGATGGAATAATGAATAGGTGGATGGATGGATGAGTGGATGGATAGATGGATGGATGGATGGATAGAAGAATGGATAGATGGAAGAATGAATAGGTAGATGGATGGATGGATGAATGGATGGATAGATGGATGGATGGATAGGTGGATGGATGGATGAATGGATAGAAGAATGGATGGATGGAAGAATGAATAGGTGGATGGAGGGATGGATGGATGGATGGATGGATGGATGGATGGATGGATAGATGTACACTGCAGTCGAGAGAAGACACAAGGCTGACACGTAACCGTGCCCTCTAGGACTGAAGGCCAGCGTTCATCTCTGTATTTATTTTATTTTTTCCATAGGGCTCACACAGGGTTTTAAATATTTAGTGAGTTGCCTGTATGAAACCAGGAGGTTTCATATCTTAAACACGCAAATTTCTGTCTCTTCTTGAAAAAAACCAGCAGACACCGTGACAGCAGGCTTGCGTTCCACGCGGACAGTCTGGAAGTGGAGCAACAGTGGCCTCTTTTGAAAGGAGGATTTCTAGCTCCCCAGAGTCCCCACCACTCCCTATTGACCTTTACCTGCCTCCCAATTTCGGAGGTGCTGCTGGTCTAGCCCCCGGCATTGGCATTTCCAGTTTCTGGGGTGAAGGAAAGCTTTTGTTGCAGGCATTGCTCTCGGCTCACTGGTCTGGAGTTTTCTCTTCTTGCTCTGTCCTTCCTGTCTACCCTTGGTGGTTCTGGGCTGGGCACCAGAAGCTCCAGCAGGCCTCTGCAGCCCACCGCCCTCCAAATTCCGCCAGGGATGGTCAGGGGTCTAGACAAGGGCTCCCTCCTGGCGGAAAGGAGGGCTGGCTACTGAGAAGACCAGCAAGTGCATTTGAGGGAAGCAGCAGCCAGCCTTCCGGAAGTTAAAAGGGAATGATTTCTGAAAATGTCCCTTATGCACTTTTGTATTTCATTGACATTTTAATTAAGACTGGAGCACTCTTTGGGGAGCTCTGCTCTGAAGTCGAAATCACTTTAATATGCTGCCCTAGCACAAAAGCTGGAGATGAATGGAAGCCTGGGGTTCTCATATGTTCCCTGATACTTAGCAACTCTTTTTCACAATACATTATGATGTTAAGACGGTTTATGAGTTTCCATTGGCTAAGTGCAGCCATATCAAATTAGAATTTTGCTCAGTGGATTTTGCTCTAAGAAGATTAAAGAGCACCCAGGCCCTCCCTTGTGGGAAACAGGCCCCAGGATCACCTGGAGTCTTAGGCGGCCCCCTGGGGTTACCAGGGTTGCTACAAAGGGCTGAAGTGGCTCTGATTGAGAGGGCAGGTGAGTGGTCATTTGCTAGAGGTCACAACCTGCACCTTAAGAGCATTTCCTCATGGCCATCTTAGCTGGGGCGAGTCCCTGCAGACCAGGAACTGCACCTCCCATGAAAACCTCCCTAAATATCACCTTGCAAATTTTTGCTTCCAGAGCTGTGCATGCTGTTTTGGTATTCAAATTTATTTTCTCTTGGTGGCTGAAACCTGAAGATAATCAAAGGTGGATGATGTGAAATATTCCCAGCCTGTCTTTTATTCAGAGCAGCAGTTTGATGTCGTTCAATGGTTGGTTTATGCTGAGGCCCTTGTTCTCTATCAAAAGAGTTTTTTTCCATATCATCCAAATTTTGTGAAAAATGTCTCTCACAAACATTGTGACTGTTATTATCAGTTAAAAATCATTTAGCCTCCAAACTATGAAATAAATGAAGACCACTGATGTAGAAGCTGTTACTAAGGTTTGGGAATTTCATGTCAGTGGGACAAAAAAAAGAGTAATTTAACAAACATTTATAAAAAAGTGGGTACATATCTGGAAAAAATATATATATATAAAGTTGGATCCCTACCTCACAACTAATCCCCAAATAAATTCCACATGAAATGCTTTCATACATATAATAAGACATAAAAGAATTAAAGAAAACATGGAAGCAATTTAATATAATCTCAGAATGGGTAAGAGTTTTCAAAATATGACTGAAATACCAGAATTCATAAAAGAAAACATTCTTTGTCAGCAAAGAAATCTTTATAAGATGATGTAACACAACATAAACATTAAAAGTAAACTAAATGTAAACATATTTGCAGTTTATATCCTACAATGGTGGATTTGCTGAATATATAAAGAGTCCCTATGAACCAATAAGAAAATATCCAACAATGGAACAGAAAAAATGTGTTGAGAAAATGAACAAGATAGTCACAGAACTATTTGTTTTTGGTTAGATTGTCAGCTACCACAAATTTGGATAATACATTGTATCTAGGAGGTTCTGAAGAAATAAGCAGTCTTATTGGTACCTGCTTTCCCTTCTCTGGATGACTCATGAGAAAGAAGTCATTGTCTCCAAGGGAAAGAATGGGGTGATGTATGTGAGAGAGACTTTCATAACTTTAAAATTATTTTAAAACATGCATGTATCACATACTAAAATGAAGAACTAATATATGTGTATTTGCAGATATAATTGATATATATTTACTGATATAAATATATATCTGCAATATAGATATAAGTTATATTAAAATATAAATATAGATGTAGAGATGGATAGAATCAAATGGTAGGCCATTTGGGCCATAGGGTGACAGAGGGAAATGATTGGATCAGGTCACACAACTGTAGAAAACGTTGCAAGTCTTTGTTTCCCGGTTAGTAAAATGGAGATAATAAGAACTACTTCTAGGAGGTTGGTAAATGACAATTAAATCACATAGGGTTTTTATTAGCAAAAGGAAGAGAAGCAACTTCGTCACAATTGAGAGAAGAGAAAATGGGAGACAGAAGAAAGGGTCAATCTGTGGTGGTGGCCTTGGGTGATGAAGGGCGGGCAGGAAATGGGAATATTAGGGCTGTGTATTAGTCCATTTTCAGTTGCTATAACAAAATACCTGAGGCTGGGTAGTTACAATGAAAAGAGGTTTACTTAGCTCACCATTTTTGGAGGTTGAAAGTCCAGGTAGAGGTGCCCCCATTGGTTCAGCCTCTGGTGAAGACCCCCACCCCCCAGGGCTGCATCAATTACCTCACAGTGGAGCATGCACAAGAGGAGAGATCACATGGAGAGACAGGTAGCCAGAGAGATCCTGGGATCAGGCTCACTCTTTTATAATAACCAACTCTTAAGGAAAATAACTCACTCACTGAAACCAACATAATCCCTTCAGAGGGCAGCATCTTTGATGACCTAACTATCTCTCCCTAGGCCCCACATCTTAAAGGGTCCCTGTCACCTCTTAACATCTCCACACTGGGCACCCAGCTTCTAACAGTGATCCTGGGAGAACAAACCCTATTCTGCTCATAGCAAGTGGGCAGGAAATGGGGCTTATTTTTCATATGGCTTAAAGAGTTGTGGCCCAGGGAACTTCTGAGATGTTTATGCAAAGTCAAATCAGGGTGGGGGAATGCAGGACCCATGAGTGTTCTGCTTTTAGATCCACCAGCTTATTTACATCCCTGTATTTCTGATTTCTGATAGCATGCACGGACATGTGTGCATGCACACACACGTGTATTTAGTAGAAAAACTTCTCAACCAGGACTCAGCATCTGTCCCAATTCTACTGGTCAGTACCTGTAAAACTTCCACCTTTGGTGGTGGGGGGGAGTCTTGAGTTTCTCATCTGGGGATGGAAACAGTTTTCCCTGCTGATTTGTTTCATTTTTTTGTTTGTTTGTTTTTGTTTTTAAAGACTCAACTGAGGCGAAGCCTGAGACGGTGGCGTGAACTGGAAGAAGCCACGCCCATTGATATTTATCAGGACTTCCCTGCTGGTTGTTGAGCTCAGCTTTGGCTCCTGTTCAAAGGCCTCCTCTCTCGGTGCTTCTGCCTGGCTATCCGTGCACCTGCTGCCCTCAATCATTTGTATCTTAGGGTGAATTCACAGGCCCAGCCAAGGAGACTATGGGGGCTGATAAATCACAGCACTGACACCATAACAATAACAATGACGGAAGTAACAGTAATGACATGTACTCAGTGCTAACTCCGTGCTGGGGTTGGGAGAGGCTCCTCTGCAGAGGTGGGTGGTGCAGGAGAAGGAACTATGAACAGGACAGAGGGCTCTGCTCCTTGTTCATGGGGTGAGTGAGGCCTGTGTGGTCCCCCCCAATCTCTCCTCATCTCCTCTCCTTCAGCACTGAGATGGGGAGAATGGGGGCATGGTGGAAGGCTGCAGGGTGGCCCTACTGAGGAGCCCAGGTGGCTACGCCTGGTGTGGTCTCACCTCCACCTCCCCAGCAGCTCACATGGTATGGTGAAGGGATCCACAGGCTGGAAGGTCTAGGCGGCAGGCTTGACCTGGCAGTGATGCCCCATGGCTTTGCCAGGACTCATTTCCTCTCTTAATTTTACAGTTTACTCTGTTGAAATAAGAAGGTTCGGTGGAATCACCATGGCAACAGACACCTGTGACTATGCTCCCACCCCAACCTCCTTTCAGTTCCCCCTGCTCTCATGTCTGAAAGAAGCAGGCCAAGAGAAACCCACATTCAGTCCCAGGTGGGCATGGAATCTTGACCACGTGATTGTCTCCAGGATGGGCAAGTGACCCCATCAGAGTCACTGAAATGCCCAGTGGTGTCGGTTGAGACCTCTGGGCCAGAACAGAGTATGTTTCCCCTGGGACTCTATCTTAGAAACATGAGGGTGATTGGAGCTTTTGGCAGCCTTTTTGCAACCATGAGGTAAGCATCTGCTTGAGTATGGAACCAACTTAGCCTAAAGTGAAGCAGAGGACAGACAGAAACCGAATCCTGGGAACACTGTCAGAGGGCCTGGGTCCAGGACCTTGCCCAGAATTTTCTGAAGACTTCTATTGTATGAGCTAATGAGTTTCTGTCACTTAGAGCTGGGTTTGGTGATCTGATACAGTGATTATGTGATTTACACAGGGACTGTCGTGGGTCTTTCCAGTTTGGGAATCTCCAAGCTTCATGGAGCCTATGAGCTTCTTGGGAGTGAGAGGTGCTGATGCAGGAAACTCAATCACGTGGCCTCGCCCACAGCTGCCTGCTCTACAGAAGACACACCATGCCAGAACATCTGTACCCACCGTGTCTGCCAGCAGGGTGGGGGCTTGCCTGGTGCCCCACGGGGAGAAGGAAACAACAATTCCTCTGACTCTCTACCTTTTGTTAGTAAGGCTATTTTGACACAGAAATATTAATGGGCTTGACATTGACATGTAGCCCCAGGCCCCAGGTGGCATGTCAGTTTACAAACAGAAGTCACATTCGATTGTTGTATTCAATCTGAAAAGTTCCCAGTACTGAAAAGCATCTGGGCCCGATGATTTCAAACAAGGGTTTGCAGACCTGGAGTGTCCTCAGCTCAAATCCTAGAAGCCTTCACATACAGTTCCACATTCCCAGTTTCCGGAAAGAGGCCAAAGGTCTGGCATTGCCCCACGGTGCCATCAGCATGCACCCCTAGGGGTAATTTCCTGCCACGGAGCTGCCTCCACTCCTTGCATGGGGCCTGTCCTCTACAGCCCAGTCCAGTCCCCGCTGTTGTGCACAGAACAACCCCACAGGGGTTGAAGGAGAGAAGAGGAGAGAAGACTTACAGTCCTTTTCACACAGGGGCCGGGGGACCATGGCAGGCTGAGGGCATCCTAAAGTGCTGTCATTCCTGGACACCTCTGTCTCCTTCTCTCCCACTGTCATCCCCCACCTGGGAAAACTGTCTCCCAGCACATCTGCTGGGAGGATTGCTTCCAGGGTGCCTTTCTGACACCATGATCTTTTGATGCTCCTGTTCCTTATATAAAATGGCAGGGTATTTGCATAGAGCCCCTACACGTGCTCCCATAGAAATTACCTCTAGATGACTTAAAGGACCTAATGCAATGTCAATGCTATGCACACAGTTCTACTATCTCATTTAGGGAATAATGAAAAGAAAAAAGAAAGCGCAACAGGATCAGTAAAAGATGCGGCTTTTTTCCTAATATTTCCAGTGCTCAGTTGGTTGAATTGTGGATGGGGAGCCCCCAGATGCAGCTAGCCCACTGTACCCAGAGCAGCTATGCTCTGTGCCTCTGTCCTGCAATGGTTATTCTGCCCCTTTTCGGATGAAGAGTCAGAGGGCCCAACATGCTCTACGTTTTACCCAAGGCCACCTTAGGAAGCGCCGGGGCAGGACAAGACCTCCTGCCAGCTTCTCTTGAACACCATCTCTGGGTCAAGGTAGGGAGGCGACTGCTTCGTGGAACCCCTGACCAGGCCTGGTGTGAGAGGATGAACACGGAGAGCAACAGAGAGCAAGGGACTAAGGGACTAAGTGTGAGGAAACCAAATCTGAGAGGAGACGGAGTATGTCGAAGCGAGGAGCTTTCAGATTATCTGGTCCAGCTCCCGTGTTCCCTGTATGGAGAAAACGAGGATTCGACAGGTTCAGAGAGCACAGCAGGTTTGGAGGAGAGCAAAGGCTCCCAATAGTGCTTTTGGGGCCCAGATCCTGGAACCTAATGTGTTAACTCTGGGCTTTGCCACTCACACCCCTTTCCCAGCGAACTCAATGCACTTGCTTAACCAGATGGGTGGGGGACTCCTGCCACGTGCCGGGGGACCAGGGGACTCTTATTCTCCCATCCCCAGCGCAACATCCCCTGGATGATCTTTCCACTTCACTTGCCCCCTTTGGACTTGGAGAAGTAAGCACGCAGCCCCCACCCAAGTGCAGTCACACTTGTGCCCGGAGGAGGGCACCAAGTGCCACCGAGGTCTCCATGAAGAGATGGGATTTCAGGCAGGAGGTAACAATGAGATAAACAGGCAAGACCCAAAATGTCCCGCGAAACAGAGCATTTGGCCTCCGGCACACACATCCGCAGGAGACGGCTCAACTTCTCCATAAAGTGGTGAGTTTTGTGCGAGCAGATGCGTTTTGTTCTCCTATGAGGAATCGATGATTAAATTATCAGAAACTAAGCTGGAAAGCAGGCTGCCTGCATGTCCCCCACCCGTCCCCAGAGGCTTCCAGCACCTCCTTATGAGGTGCCAGCTCTATCTCCGCAGCTTTAGCTGAGACGTCCAACGCATCTTATTAATGAAAGTAATAAGCTGTTGTTTATTATATGTCATAATGGGGAATATGACTATTTAATATAAAGCTGACATTTAAATTCCACTTAGTTCTGAGATGTGGACGATAGCAATGCGTAACTCTTTACCCTAGAGTGTGAACTCCCCGGGTCTGCATTTTAAAGCATTGAAGTTTTCAAAGTAATCAGGTTCCTTTTTTTTTTTTTTTTCTAGAGGAACCAAATTGTGAAGACATCTGTTCTGTTATTAATTTCACATAAATCTTAAGCTCCTCAAGGCCAGAAATGAGGCTTCATTCACGTCGAATTAATGAAACATGATTGTAAGTCCCTTGCATAGAAATGCTGTCACACGCTTTTGAGCTGCTTATAAGCACTGAGTAATCTCAGAGACTGCCAGGGGACAGCCACTTGAAATCCGCCCTCCCTGCCCCCCACCACCCAAAAACAATATCTGAAAATATCACAACACTAACTATATCCTGAAAGATTAATATCAGATGAAAATTTCTGGGAAATGAATCAGACTTTCTCGGTAAAGGATACAAAGATCTTAGGCAAAAGCAGATTGCACAATTGAGGAGCTTTTTGGATACAGTTTAATAACTGCCTCAGGCTGTCCTGTGATACACCCACAGGAGGGGGGTCCTGGAATTTCTTGCAGAGATCACTTTTGTGGGAGGGATGTTGAGGGGGGTATGCCTACACATGACATGGATTTGAAACTGGAAAACTTGACTGGCCAAAGCTCAATGCATATGTTAGGTATGTTGCAGATTGTGTGAGCATGTGTGAGCACACGCATGTGCAAACCTGTGCATGCATGTGAATGTGTGTGGGGTAAGTGTATGAGTTTGCACACGATGAGTTGTGTTGCAAGTTTGTGTTGAGTCATGAGTGTGCGCAAAAGTGTGTGCGTGGTGTGTGTGTGTGTGGTGAGTGTGCACACAGATACATACAGAAGGCCTCTCAGCATGACTTGAACCATCCACTGGGGAACAGATCTTAAGTAGCAGCTCAGCACAATCCTATGTCCGTCTAGACCACTCTTGAAAGGAATTTACTCCTGAGGTTTTGGATGTTGGGGGGCATGATTTTTTTTTTTTTTTTTTGTCAAATAACTGGAAATGCCAGCAGAAAGCTTGTCTGGAGGGAGTCTTGGGAGGGAGAGCCTGAGATTTCTTAATCAAACTTCCAAGTGTTATTTTTGGTCTTCCGCTGAGCTGGGACCCGAAAAAGAATCTGCATATGATATTTACATCTCAAATCTTCAGAGCCTCATTAGCTTTGATAGTTATTTATTTATTATTTGCAAAAAAAAAAAGGAATTTAAATCAAACAGAGAGGCACAAAAGCAAAACCTTTGAATGTAGTGCAAAATTAATTAAAGAAGGCAGCTGATGGGTAGGGTGGAATACAATGGATTTCAGAGAAAGACAATGAAACTAATTAGACTCTGATGGGAAAAACCCTGCCTCGTTTAGAGATCATCCATTGGCAATTAATAAGTCACAGTTATTGATATTTGAAGAAAACGCCAGAATTTTAACTCCTATTTTTCTAGAAGCTTCCTTCTTCATTTTCTTAGATTCAGATGTTCCAAGTAAGCCAATCAAATTCTTGGATGAGGTGTTTCATTATGTTCTGGGGACACCACGCTAGTCTGTATCAGCAGCTGCTTGGCTCTCACCAACTGGCCTTGAAATACCGTGCAGGTGGACTGAATTCAACTGTCTGCAGAGAAAGACATTCAGATGCAAGGGACACGGAACTCCAGCGTTAGCATTAAGCTAAGTAGTGGAACCATTTGTGCATATGAAGAGATACCATCTCAGCTACAATATTGCCCCTGCATATTTTCAGGCTTTGTTGTATGATCCATGCTTTGTAGATCTGTGAAAAACATTTCCAACCATCCAGTTGGGGGAAAAAAGAAAAACCTTGACCATCAATAAAAGAAAGACTTTTAGCTTTGCTAAAAAGACAGCATCCAGGGGTCTGGCTTTTTTCTTGGAAGCTCTTTTGAATGAAATGATTAGTATTTGTGCTTCTTGTCCTTCCATATCATGCCACAACACAAATGTATAATTGGCTCATTGGGACAATTTAATGCATGACCAGGCTGTTGCAAATTTTTCTAGTTGGCCAGATGTGTCTTTGGCAAGTTCCAGGTCATCTTTCAGATTCTTTTAGAGTCTCGTTACTACCACCACCCTGGCCCCATGTTTAAAGTTCTCAGGATGACCTAGGTCATTGCTAGCGTAAAGAGAGTGGGCTTTGAGAAATACCTTGATGAGCCTAGTTCGGTTTTTCAAGATAGCTAAGATACTAATGAAATTTCAGGCTTTGTGGAAGTTGGATGACAGGGAGGTTTTTGAGCAAAAGATCTTTCCAACGATGTCTCAAAGCTCCAAAGCACACAAGGAGCCCTGTTGAGGTAAGTCAGTCAATTAGGCCAGATTCCAGATGTGAAGTAGAAGGGATGGAACTGGAACTAGAATGATCTTTACGATTTATGAAGCCTGTATAATTAGTGACTGTAACCTATGGAAAGAGTGGGAGGGGAAGGAGAGGGAGAGTGCTTTGCCAGGAACAAAGAAGATCAAGGATTGTCCTTGTAAGTAGCATATTCATTCATTCATCAGTTCATTGATTGATTGATTGATTGATTCGTTCATTCATTCATTGTGTGTGTGATACCTAAGGGCCAGGTCCTGTATCACACAATTCTTCCACAGCCTTTCACTTAATTCCTGCAGCTACCTTTTGAGGTGGGAATTCCTAACAGGAATGATAGTTGATTGGTTGATTATAAGCTAATACTGGCCAATCAGAAAGGATGCTGAGAAAAGCATAAAAACAGGGTCCTGGATGCCCTTGGCTATGCCAGGGATTCATCACTAGTTGAAGGTAGAAGGTGGGGTGGCTGGCTGGGGTGGAGACTGGAAACTACCAGGTGGCCGGGGAATGTTTTAACCTAGTACAGGTGGTAGCATCGGCCACGGCTGGCCCTTGGCTCTGATTTTCATTCTTCCCATTTTGCAGAGAACAAGGCTGAGGCTTTGGGAAGGTCAAATAACTTTCTTAAGGTCAACCCACCAGAAAGCAATAGTCCAGGTTAAAAAAAAGTGAGATAGTAACAGAAAGTGGCTTGAAAGCCACTTGATGTCTTCAGGACCTGAAAGCTCACGTTCTTAACCATTGTGCTGACTGCAGAGATGTCTCCAAATTGACCTTAGCCGGTCTCAGGCTAGCCAGGCATTTCTTTACAAAGGTATGGAGGAAAGGTTCCAGAATCCAGTTTGAGTGGGGTGGAGTTGCCAGATATCACAGATAAAAATACAGGACACTTGTTCAAATTGGAATTTCAGATAAACAACAAACAATGTGCTTGTATAATTTTAGCATATTGCATGGTCTACAGTTACATTAAAAATGATGCTTTGTTTATCTGCCTTGCTATTGTAACTGGACATGGTGTATTTTATCTGGCAACCCTAACTTGGTGGCCGGAGGAGGAGGATATGGGAATACTAAGACATTTCAGTCTATAGAAACTCTTTACCTTCTAAGAGCCCCCTTTTCCAAAGCCGGTGATCTCATCTCCAAGCTGGAGGCTTCCCAGTTCATCCTCAGTAGCTTCGGAGTCTCTAGTCATAGGACACCAGGGCTGAGGTCATCTAAGCCAACACCCTGCCTCATTTTCTGCCTCTTCCTGTCTCGCTTCCACACAAGCAGGCGGAACCCAGGCCACTGGCACTGTGGCTTGGCTTTGAAGCGAGGGAACAGAGTCCAGGAGGCGTGTCCTCATCTCCCAAAGCACATGGAAACCATTCTCTTCCTGAAGGCCTCCGTGGTCAGCCTGCTGTGAGTCTCCTGGTTTTTCAGCTGCAGTTCTAATTTCTGTAGTACCCCCACCCTGGCCCAGATGGTCTTGATTAGAACACATTGCTTTTGAAAAGCAAACTGCATCTTAATTAAAGGCTGTCCATCCAAAGCCCTTTCGTAAATGAGAAAAATTAAGCAACTACTACAAACAGGGTTGTGTGTCTGTCCTCTCTTGGTTAGAATGCGGCGATCCGCACAAGGGGAGGGTCCCCCATGTTTCCAGCTGCCCCTGAGTTGGCATCTGAGTGCTTCATTGCTCAACAAATAGCAACAAGCCAGACCAAAATAGCTTTTGGAGGAAAATGGGCCTCTCTACTGTTTTAATTCCTCCCTCTCACAGTCTGCTGCCTGCACACAGTGCCTGAGGTGAGGACTTCACAAAAGCTGTCTTGTGTCCCCAAGCTAGCCCAGAACCCAGGTTAATGGGTAAGTTTCTGGGGCCAGGTGGAAGCTGGGAGAATCTGGCCTTTGCTTCACCTGTGTACCAAGAATGAGATAAACTGGTGGAGAAGATAAACACCCCTTCTCAAGGCTGGAGGCTCTTAACTTGGGTTCCGTGAAGTAGAAGCCCCCTCAGGATTTCATGGAATGAATTCTGGAGTCTACATATTGGATGGGGAAAAAATTATACTTTTATTTTTGTTAACTTTGAACTGAAAGTTAGCATTTTCATCAATTTTGAATACACATCCTGCTTTTACCAGCACCCCAAGTGAGTTTTTCAAATTTTTTCTCAATAGAAATCAGATATTTTCATATCATATTTTAGCTGTTCTGTGATATCTTGAAACAGACTCATTAGTATCTTGTTATTTAATAAAAGCACATATGATGCTATCTTGGTTTGAAAAATTATTTAGAGAACAGTTGATTTTCTTTGTAATCCTGTTTTCTATGTTGGGCCCATGAAAACATTCTGTAATGAACCTTGGGGACTTTATGCTAAATGAAATAAGCCAGACACAAAAGAAAAAATACGGTATGATTCCATTTATATCACTTATATGAGAAACATAGAGAAGTCAAATTCATAGCAGGGTGGTTTCAGGGGAGGAGCAAGGGGAATAATGACTGATTGTTTAATGGGGACAAAATTTCAGTTGGGAAGACAAAGGAAGTTCTGGAAATGGATGGTGGCAATGTTTGCACAACAATGTGAATGTACACTTGCACAACAGCCCTGAATCCTACACTTAAAAATGCTCAAAATGGCCAGATGCATGCCTATAATCTCAGCTATTTGGGAGATTGAGGCACGAGGATCACAAGATGGGGTCAACCTCAGGAATCTAGTGAGACCCTGTCTCAAAATAAAAGATAAAATAAAAAGGGCTGAGGATGTAGCTCAGTGATAGAGTTCCCTTGGGTTCAATCCCCAGTACTGCCAGAAGGAGGAGGAGGATGAGGAGGAGGAGGAAGATGAGAAAGCTAAAATGGTAAATATTTTGAATCATGTATATTTTATCAAGATTTTTAAAAAAAATCCACAGGAACAGTGCAGATGTTTTTCTTTCACATTAAAAATCCCCATTATTCTGTAAAGGAGTTTACAGGCTTTATCTGAGGGTCTTTTGCACAAATTAGGCTAAGACCTCTCTGGTTCAGAAGGAACTGCCTATCCTGATGTCTTTCTGTGCCTTTCCTGTGAGAGGAATCTGTCTTCTCTTTCTTCAGGGACTGTCCCTGTGCCCTTGGTCTGTTTCCAGGGAGAGCCTGGGGGTGGTCTCTTTCGTATTCCAGTCAAACCTTCCTGCCTGCCAAGGTCCTAAGGCCTTGCTTTCTATTTAGTTAAAAGGATTTGGGACAAGGGTCAGAGAAGCATTGAAACCGTATTAGCACCAAACCAAGACTTTCTCCTAGATGAACAGGGAAACTTGCCTGAGGAGTTCATGTGACTTCATGCCCTGTCCACAAAACAGATGTGCATCTCGTTTCCCATGCTTTGTGAGACATCACATGACCTTGCTGAATCCATAGAACCTTATGAAGTTGGTACTATCAGGAACAGAATTTTGCAGATGAGGAACTAAAACAGTGAGGTCAAGTGAACTTCTCTGACCCTTGGCCCTTCAACATATATATGTACAAATATAGAGATAATTTTATTTATTTATGTATTTATTTATTTATTTTTGCACAGAACATCTTCCCATTATGACGTTCCTTAGAGGAAGCCCAGGGCTGTATTCAATGATCACTTCTCTTTGGAATCTCCAATTGTAAACCTGATAGAGAAAGTGAGGAACTAACCAAAGAAAGATGGTTAGGTCCTCAAAACCAGAAGGGTCCAAACCCACTTCTTTCTCCTATCTGTTTTATTTATTTTATTTATTTATTTTTAAATAATATTTAGTTGTCAATGGACCTTTATTTTATTTATTCATATGTGGTGCTGAGAATTGAACCCAGTGCCTCACACATGCTAGGCAAGTGCTCTACCACTGAGCCACAACCCCAGCCCTGTCCCATCTGTTTTAGATGAAGAACACTGAAGCACAGAAAGGGCAGGTTGCAGAGATGAGAAATTCCTGTCCCTTGGTGCCCTGGCTCCAGCTAGTGGACTTGTCTAGGTTTCTGCCTGTCCCATGTGACATAAATTTTGGTTGTCTTTCAGTCTGGTTTTGGTGGTGGAGGGAATGGAGAGAAGGTCTGCATTTGGAAGGTGTCCTGGTCCCTTGGCATCTCTTGAGTTGATATCAAAAAAGCATCATAATCACTGTGTGACCAGATGCAGACCTTCTCAACCACCCTGAAACTTTTATCACTCATAAGCTTCCTTTATAATCTTGACCACCTTTGAATGCTTTTGGTACCATCATCTACCAAGGCCTTCTTTCCTTTGCATGAACCTGCCTTTAAAACTTAAATTCATTTACTGACAAAGCAGATTTTTTAGGTTACTCCTATAAATAGACAACCAGTAACCATAAAAATGACTCCAACAAAAAGAAATACTTATTAAATTCTACTTATGTACTGCTGCCTGCGGTGGCCTCTGAGCCTGAGGTCTTTTCTCCTTTAAAACAAGAACAAAACAACCAAAATAATTAGCAGGCCTTAGGTGTTAAAGACACGCTAGCCTTGGATGGAGACTTTCTTGATGAATTAGGAGTTAAAAGGGGTGTGGTGCCTTTATAGTAGGAGTCAATACTGTTGAATGCCATCTGGGCATCAAGTGCCACCTGTGGTCTCTGTATCTTTGGAAATGCTTCACTATGCTCATCCTTGTTACACTCTAAGGCCATTAGTATGGATCCTACTTATACTAGGTTCAGAGAAGTTGCCTCATTAACCCAAAGTGGCACAGGCAACAGAGGTCACCCTGACTCCAGAACTGGAGCTCCTGTCCTGACCTCAGTGGTGTTTGGGTCTAGGGCCACATCTGCCCAGCAGAAGAACATTTAGCAGTATCCTGTGACTTTCCCCAAGCTTCCCAGGTCAGACATCCCTCCACAGGCAAACTCCCTGTATGGAGCCCTGTGGTGACAGGCACTGCTGGACCACAGCCCCACATGTACACAACAGACACGTGCAACCAGGCAGGCAGCATCAGTCAAAGCTGACTTTGAGAATCAAGATGATGTGGATGCAGGCAAGACAGAGTGGACAGGAGAGGGGAAAAACCAATGAAAGCCATTGATGGGACCAGCACCTGTGTATCCTCCTTCAGATAATGGGGATAATGAAAACTACTTCATGGGATGGCTGGTTGTTGGGAGGACCTGAACACATTGCTTCTCCCGCTCTCTTCCTCTCTTCTTCCTCCTCCTCCTCTCCCTCCTCCCCGGGTATCCCACACATGCACATAATCACGCTGTATGGATCCACATACACTTGAGGATAAAAATAACGGATGTGTAACCAAGGTCTGCACCGATGTGAAAATAAATGAGACACATGAGACCAGAGAGGCTCTGGCAGCTAGAGTCTCCTGGAGCTTCAGGATAACCTCACCAGAACTTGGAGTAAGGGGTCCCTCCAGAAGTGTCACCTGACATGTACCAGGAACAGCCTGCATTTCACCATTAGCACCCACACTGATGTTCTAAGCAGGCCCTCCCTCCTGCAGCTCCTCTGGAGATGAACAGCATCTGACCCGCGGGGCAGAAAGGCATGGTTCAGGTGCTCCTTCCCACAGAGGATCCAGGAAGAGGGGGACCCCAGAGATGTGAGAAGGGAAAGGCAGAGGCTTCTCTCTCACACAAGGGCTGACGGTTTCCAGGGGACCCTGTACGTGCCTAAGAGGGGCACGGGCGGCACGCGAAGTCCACTGATGATTTAAAAAGAGGCAAAGACCTTCTTTCCTGCAGCGCATGACAGCACGTCAGTTCCTCCGCGCTGGTCTCTTATCTCCTGCAGCGGAAAGGCGAGGCTGATGGGGAGGCCAGATTGCAGCCCGGCCGGGGCCTGCTTCTCATCGCTGGCAAACCACTTCCCCAAGCTCAGCACATCTGGCAACCCGGTGGGCTTTCCCTTCAGGACCTGGGAAAACGCAGACACAGATGCGCGGGTGTGTGAGATCCACCGGCGCACGCGAGGCGCTGCTGCAGATTCTAACTTGTTCCATGGCCCGGCTGGAGCTTGTCCTCCTCTGGACCTCAGTTTCCTGAGCTGTAAAATTGTGCAAGGCATCGAAGGCTACGATCCGAGAGAACGACTTCCTGTTCTTATAGTGAAAAATGTGAAAAATCATAATGCCACCAAAGCTGCTCTCACGCAAAAATACAGATACACAGGGAACACAGAGAAAAATCTGTGAATATGTTGCCCATGGAAAGCTCAGTTTCTGCAGGGTGAGATGCCAACATATTTTTTAAAAATCCAAACTAAATGGCAAACTGTCAATTATCAGGCAAAGGAATAGAGTTATATAAAGTTAAAGGCTGAATTTATTTGCTCCAAATCGAGATAAATCTGAACCTACATAACAGATCAGACAATATGATGGTGGTGTTTCTTTTGCTCTTTATGGTGTTTTTAAAAAGTGAGTAATTTTTCTTTTTTTCTTTTTGCAGTACTGGACGTGGAATGGTGGGGCCTTGTACCACTGAGCTACATCCCCAGCCTTTTTATTTTGAGACAGGGTCTTGCTAAGTTGTCCAGGCTGGCCTGGAACTATAATCCTCCAGCCTTGGCCTTCTTGAGTAGCTGAACTTACTGGCATGTGCCACCATGCCTGATGAGCAAACATTTTAATAACAGAAGATTTCCCATCCAAGTCCCAATATCATGTCTCTAGAAAAATCCACTGATGTGACAAAGTTTGGTGGTTTGCTTATCCTGATCTCTACTGGATGACATTATTCTCTCTTGCCACCTGCTCAGTCCAGGTGTTTGAATTTGAGATTTCGCTTTACACAGAAAATGTCTGCATGTCCATGGTGGAGAGGGAGATGCCTCTGCTGGAAATGTCCCTGTCCTCCTACGTGACTGACACAGATCCCATCAGCAGTCGACCAACCTGGCTCGTTGGCCTTGAGCAAGGCCCCCAATGAATGATTGGCTGAGCCCTTTACAGAAGTGGCCACCCTGTCCTTCAGAAGCCAGTGTCAGTCACTGAGGCCTGGGGTCCATATGCTTCCAGAACCATCCCAGTCTCCCATTTGATCCCGGTTTCCTGCAGAAGCTCAGCAGCACCCACTGGTGATTTTCATTTTCTTCTGCCGTAGGGCCATTTCCCAATGTGTGAGATTGCTCTCTTTTTCTTTCCGTGGGTGGGTCTCTATGCTTCCTGAAAAGTTATGCTTTTGCAAAAATGACTTTTTGGAAAGGCTTTTCCCTCTGGAACTGTCAAGACCCCACCTAGTTTGCTGTTCTTCACTTTCTGCTGGTGTCTTTAGCTTGCTCTGTCCCCACGGGGGCCAAGGAAGACAGCAGGAGGAGTATTGTCCAAAGAGGCTTTCAGGAGAGGGAGCATTTGAGCCTGATCTTGGTTCTACAGCTAGACATGGCAGGAAGGTTTCGCAAGGAAGAGAGAAGAGCCTGTGGTGGGCTGCAGGGGCGGGGAGGAGTCGTGTTCCAGGAGACCCAGTTCTCGCCCTGAGACCCACTGTCCTCCTTTTCTCCCAGGGGGTTGTTGTTTTCTATGTCTTTCAATAATAGACGTATCAATTTAATCTTTTTTTTTTTTTGGTACTGGAGATTGAACTCAGGGGCACTCGACCACTGAGCCACATCCCCAGTCCTGTTTTGTGTTTTATGTAGAGACAGGGTCTCACTGAGTTGCTTAGCGCCTCGCTGTTGCTGAGGCTGGCTTTGAACTCGCAATCCTCCTGTCTCAGCCTCCCTAAGTGCTGGGATTACAGGCTTGCGCCACCGCGCCCAGCTTATCAATTTAATCTTAAATTTACCCATTTGACACAGTGCCTAATACATGGAAATTGTCACTAAAAATGGAAAAACAAATACATAATTCATGTTGCCTATGTCCTTATAGTTTTAGATCTAAGGCCCATGGGAAACCCAAAAGGTCATCTCTGATCAAGCCAAGTGACCTCAGACCAGGTCCTTAAGGACTTCTCTCCAACTTGAACTTTTCCAGGAGACTCACACACAGATTTTGCAAAACAGGCATTTGCCCCCCACAGTTATAAATCAGAACTCACAATAAGATTCAAAGTTAGATTTCACAACTAGATCTGAATTTCTTGCTTCCTTTTTTGTTGGTTGGTTTGTTTTGTTTTGTTTCTGGGGATTGAACCCAGGGGCACTTTATCACTGAGCTACATTCCCAGTTCTTTTTATTTTGAGACAAGGTCTTGCTACGTTGCTGAGGCTGGCCTTGAATTTGCCATCCTCCAGCCCCAGCATCCTGAGTCACTGGGATCACAAGTGTGCACTACTGTGTCTGGCTCTTGACTTTTGATAAGCTGGGAGATCTGGAAACACTGAACAGGCTCCTAGTTTGCCACACTCCCCACCATTCCCAAGACTCCCCCAACACTGGAGTGGAAGGGCAGCTGCTACATTGTATTGTGCTTGTGCTGTTGTTTTTTTTCTACATAAAGGAATATTATTACATAGCGCCTTGAATAAATGCACGCACAAGGAAGCTGCGGTGGGCTTGGTGTTTGGAGAAGAATGAGAAAGAACAGGGGTTTTTTGTTTGTTTTGGTTTTTTGATGGAAGTAATCACTATTCCTGTGTCTTTTTATTGCTGCTGTTGTTGTTAAATTTTTATTATTTTTGGTGCTGGGGATTGAAACTCGGGCCTTGTGTGTGCTGAGCTGCTCCACCACTGAGCCGCACAGCCCCTACCCTATGTGCTGTCTCTGAGGTACAAATGATCTCCTCCTTCACTCACTTTCACACACACCCTGGGCTGTGGTTCTGATGCTCAGGCATAGGCATTGTGGCCTCCCACAGAGAGGCCATAGGGCACAGTGGTTAGGACATGGCCTTTCTGCGTGAACTCAGTCAAGCCCCTTAAGCTCCCTGCGTCAGTGCCTCGTCTGTGAAATGGGCTGCTGCGGATAACCCCTGGGCTGTGGGTGACCATGAGGACTGACAGAAGTGAGAAGTGCAAAGAGCTCCTGAAAGCCTCTGACACTTGGCGAGCGTGCTGAGAACAGGAGCTGTTCGGTCATTACGGTGAGTGGTAACGTATCGACTCACTCTCCAGTTAATTCATTTGGAAAACGTGTATTGACTCAGTGACTAGGAAGCTTGATGCCTTTGACAAAAGACAAACCATAAATTTCTGAAGGTTTCTTAATCCCTGTCAGTAGTTCTTAACCCTGGATATACACTGGAATCTTCTGGGTTGTTCTTATAAAATACTTTCTGGGGACCCACCAAGACAACAGAACCTCCATAGAGAGAAAGTGCAGCCTCCATCGTGATAGCAAATAAGCCCAGTTAGAGCCAGGGTGAGGCACTGTCCTCAAGCCAGGGATGTACCCAACCCTGAAACTGAGTGCCATAAATTATGTCCTTAGACACTTCTTTTGCCTCGCCTAATCCTTGTCCTTTCTCAGACCACTAAAACAGGAACTCCACCATGGCAGGGATTCTTTTCCCCAATTTTTCTCATTACTATTCCTGTACATTAGGCCCCTCTGATCCACAGAGAATACTTTCCAAGAGTCCCAATGGATACCTGAAACCACAGTGAATGCAGAGCCCTACGTAGTACCTGGGACCATGATCCCCCCTCTGTAAGGATTAACTGAAAGAACGGGAAGATGGCACAGGATTCTCTAGAGTTCTGCTGCTAGAGTTTGGGCTACAGCCGCCTCTTTGCTGGAGACAGCTGGGCCTGTTTTACACATACCCAGAAAGTTTAGTCCTCGACTTCAGATGGCCCCTGTTTCAAGAAGGGACCTTGGAGGTCAGCTGGGACAGTTTTTCCCCCACCCAAGGTATTCATTCTCACTATCACAAAGTTTGCTGTATCTACTTCTGACTAAACTACTATTTAATAGATTTTTACATCAATTTATGTTTACTTATATATGTTTGTCTGACGAAGAAACCTTACTAAAATCAGTCCTACAGAGGAAAAACTATTACTTGCCATAAATAGGTAGTTATAAAAATAAGTACAAAGGGAAGAAACCAGGTTATGAAATTAGGTTGGACGTTCGCCCTCTGAGGGGCGGAGCCTGTGCCGCCCTCTCTCACCGTTCTGCGGAGAGGTTTGGAAACATTGGAGAGGTGGGGAAAACATTAGCATTGGACTGAGACGCTCTTGGAGGGAATCGACTCCAAAAATGATGCCTTTCTCCTCCAGGAGAAAGGAGGAGAAAGGCATTATTATTTAGCGCCATGTCCTTGTATGTCCTCTGACTCCATCCAAATGGTACCCAACCTCAGGGGTACTCCTCCACGCAGGGAGAACCTCAGCAGGTCTCATTTCAGGTCCAATCTCCTTGTTTTGCAAGATTGAAGTTCAAAGATGAGAAGGACCTCACCCCGGCCTCATCATGGGTTGGCATGTGCCTTCCTTTGATGAACGCCTCCTCTCTGCCTGGCTTGGTGAACCAGAGAGGCCAAGTCTCAACCTTCCTGGGGCTGTCACCCCGAGGGCACCCTGGAACCCTGATTCTAGTGCAGAGTCCCTTCCTCTGACCCCTTCCCATCCAGCCAAGGATGTTTCCATAATCCCTGCCCACGCCCTAGCCCCATGGGTGACTTGGGCTCTTGGTACCATGTTAGTGTCTTTTCGTTTTAATCAAGCGGCTCCCCTTTCACCCCGTCCTGGGCTCGGCTTCTCTGCAGCACACACTTCAAGAACGCTGCTAATTTCAGCGTCTGGCTTCCAGACCTAGACGTCAAAACAACTACCTTTCATCTCAGGTTTGTAGCGTGGAAAACCTTCAATATTGAGAACAGATAGCCTCGGAGGTGGGTTCCTATCTCTCAGCAAGATTGCTGTAACTCAACCCTCCTGCACCCGATCAAGGCCTGCTCTCAGGCTCGTAGGTATTTTAATACAAACGTTCCTTTCATTTGACTGATTGAAGGTCTCCAACCTGCAATAAATGAAACATCTGATCTCCTTGAATCCAAATCACTTTTTCTTTGATTTCCTTTTACTTCTATTTCTTCATCCTTTGTTCTACAGCTCGAGTCAAATTTCCCTTTAGAAATTGAAAGAATGTGTGTGGGTCTTTCCTGCCCTTTTTTTTTTTTTTAACCACGATTTAGTGCAACTGCTGGCTCGCAAACGAGAATCTTAAGATGGAATTCAATGGCACACTGTCTCCAGCTTCGTGTGCCCTTGTCCCTCCCAGTGTGGGCCGTGGCTGTACAAATTAGCCTCTGTGTACTAGTCACCCATGCTGGCCTCCCGAGAAACCCGCTTGAGAGAGATTAAGAGTTAAGATGTTTTCCTCTGCTGAAAGAGCCATGTTAGCCATCCACAAAGGCCCACATGTGAGCGCCTGGTTACAGAGCTGAGCATTTAATTGCTTTTTAAATGACAGAACATCCTCCTTGCATCTAGCCCTCAGTTTCAGGTAGCAGGGCCAGGAGGGATCTGTTAGTCATTTCAAAAGGCAAGTAGGGTCTCCCGGAGGCTGCCAAAACCCTTTGTGTGTTCATCACTGTGCTCTGTGTCTACACTTCACCAGGGTGTTGACCCACAGAGTGACCTTGGCCTTGAGCTGTAGGAAACACTGCTGATGACTCCATCTGCCTCTTTGAATTGGTAGAGAGATTTGCCCCTTAGGGGTGACTGGGAAGGTATCAGGAGGCAATCATGAGAACATTCTGGTATACTCTGCCACGGTCTGGATATTTGTGACCTTCCAAAAATCCATGTGTTGAAACCTAACTCCCAGTGTGACAGCATCAAGAGGCAGGACCTCCAGTAGTGTCTGCGTCACAAGTACCCTTTTCAAAGGGCCCTGGGAAAGCTCGCTAGGCCCTTCCACCATGTTGAGAATGTGGCAAGAAGGCACCATTTAAGGAGCACAGTCTCACCAGGTGCCAGATCTGCTGGTACCTTGATCATGGCCTTCCAAGCCTTCAGAACTGGGAGAAATAAATTTTTCCCCATCTGTGGTATTTTGTTACAGCAGCCTGAAAAAACTAAAGCACGTTCCTTAACCTTGGGCCTGCTGCTGCCCAGGGCCAGCCAGCCTCCCTGTGCCTGGGCACAGTCCCTGGCCTCAAGGAGCTCACTATGGATGATGTGCTCCTGCTCTTATTCACCCCTAAGGTCGGTAGTCAGCCTTGCAGATGGCCCTGTCTCCCCTGCCTCCTGGCATCTGAGATCTGCTTAGTCCTCTCTATGTTGCACCAGACCTAGTGGCATGACCAAAAAGAAAATGGTAGAAGAGTTAATAAGTGGGACGGCATCAAATTAAGAAGCTTCTGCACAGCAAAGGAAACACTTGGGAATATGAAGAGAGAACCCACAGAATGGGAGAAAATCTTTGCCAGCTACTCTGCTGACAGAGAATTCACATCTACAATATATAAAGAACTCAAAAAACTTTACACCAAAATAATCAAATAACCCAGTGAATAAATGGCCAACAAATCTATGAACAAATATTCAACCTCACTAGAAATTAGGGAAATTCAAGTCAAAACTGCACTGAGATTTCATCTCACACCAATCGGAATGTCAGTCATCAAGAATTCAGATAATAATAAATGCTGGAGAGGATGTGGAGGGAAAAAAACACATTTACACTGTTGGTGGGATTGCAGGTTAGTACAATCACTATGGAAATCAGTATGGAGGCTCCTCAAAAGACTGGGTATGAAACGACCACCATATGACCCAGCTGTACCATTTCTTAGTATTTACCCCAAAGAATTAAAGTCATCACATTACGGTGGTATATGCATGCCTACATTTATAGCATCCCAATTCACCATAGCCAAACTATGGAACCAGCCTAGGTGTCCATCAACAGATGAATAGATAAAGAAGATATGGTGTATATACACAATGGAGTCTTACACAGCCAGAGATAACTGAAATTATGGCATTTGCAGGAAAATGGATGGAACTAGAGACCATCATGTTAAGCAAAATAAGTCAAACTCAGAAGGTCAAGGGTTGTATGTTTTCTCTCAGATGTGGAAGCTAGAGAGCTAAAAGGAAAAGTGGGGGTGGATCTCCTAAAAATTAAAGGTAGATCAGTAGAGGAAAGGGACCAAGGGGTGCTGGAGAGTGATATGGTCATATTATATTATGTGCCATGTATGCAAATGTAACAACAAATGCCATCAATATGTACAACTATAATACACCAATTAAAAATGTGGGGAAAAATGGTATACGGGATGTTGTATACTCTAAAATCTCCCCAGAATCTAGTCTCCCTTCATCCCTGAGACCCTAACCCTCTTAGGAGGCTTCTATCTATCCCTGAGACCCTAACCCTCTTAGGAGGCCACTATCGGAACTGAGGTACGACAAGTGAGGCTGAGGAAGTGGGGCACCCCACTTGCCTCCTGCAGCCCCGAGACTAACTGAGATAATAGATGTGAGGCACATGAACCCTCAGGCAGAGTGAGGCTCATTAGAAAGTGCTCTGCAGGTGTTATGATCAGACGCTGCTGTTATGGATTTAATATTTGTGTCTCCCCAAAATTCACCCATTGAAGCTTTTTCTCCAATGTTATGAGCTTTGGAGGCAGGGTCTTTGGGGAATAGTTAGGTCGTGAAGATGGGGCCCTTGCATGGGATTAGTGCCCTACCAACAAGAGGCGAGAGATGATTTTTTTTACTGCCAAGGGGGATACAGCAAGAGGGCGGCCATCTGCAAACCAAGAAGAGAACCAAGATAGCTGGACTTTGATCTGTACCTCCCTGACTCTGGAGCTCTGAAATAAATACCTTTGTTTAAGCCACCTGGTTTATGGTATTTTTGTTACCATAGCCCAGGTTAAATGAGACAAACCCCACCAAGGCCTCACTTTGACCCGTGACCCTGTCTTATGCACATCCACTGCTCCTGCAAGGTGTTCTCTCACCTCATCACCCACCTGAATGCTCTCATAGGTCTCCTCTCTGCAACACAGGCAGGCCTCAGCAGGCCCGTTACACCCACGGATCCAGATCCTTGGGCCCCTGGAACGGGTCTAGGGTTCTTTCCTGGGAACAGGTGTGTCATGCTGCAGGGACAGCTGGTATGCTGACAGGTAGGCTGACGGTAGTGGGTTGACTAAAGAGCCGGCTGATGGCTGCAGCCAGAAATTAAATCCACCATGCCCGCAACTCAGAAATCTTGTATTGAAGACCCACTGTGCACCAAGGCCTGAGAAGGTGACTGAGAGAAGCCAGGCAGTGGCCAGCTCTTGAGGACTCACAGCTTGGTAAGGGTTCAGACACATTAGCAGTTGCTAAATAAAGCAGACAGGGGCTTTGAGAGGTGGTCAATAAATATTAGTTGAATATCTACTTTGTGCTATAAATGACTTTAGGCATGAAGGATATAGCAGTCCATAAAATAAAACAGAGTGAGCATCCTTTAGAAATGGTGCTGATACATTTCTCTGATGAATACACATTCATATTATCATGCATCTATTCAATGAGTATTTATTGAGCTCCTTCTGTATGCAAGGCAGTATTCTAGTTGCTGAGAATACTAAACTGAACAAGATAAAGAAACTTCCTGCCCTGGGGAATTTATACTCTGAGTAGGGGAAACGAAATAAACCGTGAGTGTCTTTGGTCCTATTTTCCCAGAAGAGGGTGCTGAGACAAGGGTTCTTGTGCAAATGATTTATTAAGGAAGTGCTCTCAGGGGAGATGGGTAAGGGGATAGGGACGCACGGCAAGAAAGGGGAAGAAGTCAAGCAAAAGCGCACGTTTCCTCCAGGCCCGAGCTTCGCCTCAATTTTCTGTCCCAGTCTGTTTCTCTTTGAAGCTGGGGTGCTGGGCCCTTATTCTTGGACCCTGGCTCTAGGCTGGGAGTGCTGGGGGAGTGAATTTATGGGCTCTTTTGACCCTCTCAACATGCCCCCCAAAGCATTAGCAGTGGCCCAAGGGCCCCCTTGAAGGAAGGTGTCGTGGGGCCCTTTAAGAAGCAAAGCACATGAAGCTTGGGGTGAGCACACAGAGCCAGTGAATAGGACCCAAGGGAATCTTGGCAGAGTGTCACATGACAGATGTAAAATAAGAGAATGACAGGTAGAATAGACATTATGATTGGCGGGGCATTAATTCTCCACTCCTGATGCTTCTCCCATGCGCAGGGGCTCCACTAACCTGACTTGAGTTTAGTGCCCCGAGGGGCTTGGTGTCTCTATTCCCTTTACTTACTCTGTCCCAAAGGAGATGGAATGAGTTGGCTAATGGACGCCGATTCTGGGAGGCATCAACTGGACTTCAGTCCTCATCCCAAGCTCATTTTTCTTTCTTTTAAAAACTAGGGCAGAGAAAGAGAGGAGAGTACCTGGGTGCTTCCTTAGAGTTCCCTGCATGACGAAGAATGACGACCCGGGGCACAAGGATGGAGAGTGGCAGGGGCTCTTCCTCCAGGGAATGAGGGGCTGCAATGAAGGGCGTGCTTGGAACAGCAGCGGGGCGTCTCAGTCCGGGCAGCGGAGACACGCGCAGATCTCCCAGAGGGAGTGAGCTTGGCCCCCTGCAGGGACACCCAGTGTGGGGAGGAGGAAAAAGAAGGGGATGTGGCAGGAGTTGACATTGGAGTTAGGGGGGACCGCGACTGTAGGACCCACTGGATCGCTCTGGTTTCCAAGCACAGAAATGAGAGTAGGGGCGCAGGAAGAGGCAGCGAGTCCAGTCAGGGCTAATGCCATTGTCCAGGTGAAAACCCAGTCTTTTGCAATTAGTGGCGAAAAGTGGCCAGACTTGGACCCTATTTTCAAAGCAGAGCCTACAGGCTCTACTAGTGGACTGGCTGGCTGTACAGTGGAAAGGGACGTGTGTGTCAGGGCTTCTGCAGCAGCCACTGCCATGCCTCACCCACACCCTCTCTTTGTGCCTTTAGAGCCCCTTCTGCCAGCGCTAGCCTGTGCATTTCACTCTCAGACTGCTGGAGCCCACTTGTGTGCCCATGTGCCCAAGGCAGGCCAGAAGGACCCCTTGGGCAGCTTCCACCAGTGGTGGAGGTTGGGGTATATACAGCCCCACCTCCTCCCCACAGGGGAGCCCGCTCTGGGGCTCGTGCTCGTCACCATTTCCTGGAGGTCCCCAGTGTATTTGTCAGCTGTTTTCACTGTGACCAAAACACCTGACTAGAACAACTTAGAGGAGGGAAAGCTTATTTGGGCTCCCAGTTTCAAAGATTTGAGTCCATGTTTGGCTGACTCTGTTCTGGGCCGCAGGGGAGGCAGGACATCATGGCGGAAGGGCACGGTGGAGGACAGCTGTCCAGCTTACGGCAACCAGGAAGCAGATGGAACACCAGACACCAGGGACAAAGTATAAACACAAGGACATACCCCCAGGGACCTTCTTCCTCTCGCCACACCCCACCTGCCTACAGTTATCAGTAGTCCTTTCAGAATATTAATCCATCAAATGGATTAATTCACTAGTAGGTTACTACCCGCCGTTCACATCTGAACATTCCTGCGTTGTCTCACTCATGAACTTTTGGGGTATAACTTATATTCAAACCAAGGTGAAGCCCCAGCTGCTTATCCTGGTCACTCACATGATAATAGGTCACTCATCTCTTTCCTGTCTCTTCCCGCCTGCCGGCCACTGCTTCCTGAGAGCAACCTCCAAAGAGACCACGCGCACACACAGCCTCACCCTAGGGTCTGCTTCTGGGCAAATTCCAACTCAGATGCTCTAAAGCTTTTGGCCAGGTCCAATGGAAGAGTGGCATGCCATTGACAGGGACAAGAAGACCTGGGAAAGGATGAGGAGAAGGTTTGGAGGAAAGACAGCCAGCTTACAGATTGGCCACATTGAGCTGGAGATGTCTACAGCCATTCTAACCAAGCTGGGGAGGAGCCTGGAGGAAATCAAAGTCCAGAGAGTGGAGAAGAAAGTCAGGCTGGGGAAGCAAATCAGAACTTTGTATCGTGTTGGACCTCCGGATAGAAACAGCAGGAGGTCTCTGCCTTCTGGCCTGGTGCCACTGCTGGCAGAGTGGACCACTGGAGAAGTCCAATTCCAGGCAGGCCCCAAATCCAGCTTACGCTGATATTTTTAAGGAACATCTAGGCTCAATGAGACGCTGCTGACGCAACGCATGGTCTGTGGGGAAGGGGGCCATTCGGCTGTTTGAACATGGATATCGTTGAGTACAATCTTGAAAGAGTTTGAGCCTTGAACTCGGATGACCCTGGACTGGAAGACTGACTCTGTCACCTCATAGCACAGCATCCTTGGGCAAGCCAGTTAACTCCGCTTTCTTCTTGCATCTGTGAAATGATGATAGAATGATTGAGATATTAAAAATTTAAAAAAATATCATCCCATAAAGGATTCCACTGAGAGACAGATCGAATACACTTGACTTAATCCTCCTCTTGGGAAGCAACCTGTAATTTTTTTTTCTCTATTTCTTGTCTGTGTATATTTCCATCCATGGTTCCTAAGTCATTTTAGTGGCCAACGTAGTGAGTAAAGGCAGGAAGATATTACATTGACACAAGGGTTGACCTTCAGTGGGCACCTTTGAGTGTTCCAGAACTGCTGTCACTGTTACAGTAAGCCCAGGGTGATTAGATGGAAGTCTCGGGGAGCCTCAAATTAGCCTCCCACCTCACTGCATGAGAAGTTGGAGAGGATGAGAGAGAGAGAGAGAGAAGAGAGAGAGAGGGAAATTGACGACCAGTTCTTCCCCTTTGGTCCCAAATGCCACCGTGACTCCTGGCATGCCCATTCCTGGGCTGAGACACATTGTTGGCACACGTCACAGATGGAATCACAAATGCTCGAGTGGAGCATGAGGACTCGGGATGTTTCCAGACCTGTCAGAAGTCCCAGCCCAGGTGTGTGTGGGACTGTGTGTCCCCATCCTGATGGGGCCTTTTAGCCAGGAGGGCTCAGGCTCTGAGTCCCCCATGAGACACCTGCAGACACTTGGCCTGGGCTGCTTGGGGTGCTCGTTAGCTCTTGGCACGTGTCCTATAGTGAGTTTTAAAGGGCCTCTTTGTCCTGAAAGCGCTCCAAACAATGGCCTCTCTCTTCCTTCTTCCTTCCCTTCTTGGTGTTTCATGTCTGGCTCGTTCCAGGCATGGTTGGAAACCCGCTGCTGCGAGTTTGTGTGGAGGAGGTGAAGCCTTCTCATGTCCTGCTTGTTACTCGCAGGAAGTCGGACATCAAAAGGCCCAGCGCCGGCTCCCCACGTGGCCCAGATCTTCCTGTATAATGTGGATTGGAAATTGGGGCCTCTGTGTTTCCCTGGCTCACATCACATCAATCCAGTTTTCTCCTTCATTTAATTTGTAGTTAGAGTTGTTCTCGCAGACGCTGCAGCGGTGAGTAAGGAGGAAGGTCAGGTGGAAGAGGATGAGGACTGGGAGCTGGGGAAGGAGGTAAGGGAAGAGCTGCTACCGTGCTGGTCAACCCCTGGCCAGGGGGTTGCTTTGTGGCATTAACCCCGGGGCACCTGCCTCCCCAGACCAACCTACAGCCTTTTTTGAATCCATAAAACAAGGGGCTTGTAATAAATGAGCCTGGGAGGCTTTCGCAGCCCATTACACTGGTGACTCTACTCTTAGTTCTTAACATATGGTTTTGGCCACACTGAGGTCCACGTCTCTGGGTCTCTTGTCCTCACTTTGGGGTGGCGGTTGGGAGGTGACGCAGTGAGCAGTATTCACGTGGCTGCAAAGCTGCTGCCTGGGGCACCAGATGAGCCCAGTGAATGGTATTTAAATATGCAGCCCATCTTCACGAGAGTGCTGGGGAATCTTAATTTCATGTTGATCCCAGTTAACATTTTAGCCGTTGTGAACCATATATTGTTTTGGTTGCCTGTTTTTTTCCCCCAACCATTTAAAAATACAAAAAATGTCCTTAAGCTTGCAGACTGTGCACCAACACACAGTGGGCTGGAGTTGGCCAGCAAATCAGTCCGTTCCTCCCTGCTCCAGAGACATAACGCTTGTATTTGAATCCCGCCTCGGCCTCTTATCAGCTGTGTCACGTTAGGTAGGCAAGTCACTTGGCCTCTCTGATTACTTTCTTCATCCACCAAAGTGAGATTGTGTCTACCTCTCTCATAGTACAAAGGCGCTGAGGCTGGAACACATTTGCCTGTCGCAGAACTCCAAGGAAGTCATAAAAGCAGCGAGGCCAGGGCTGCGTGCTTGATAGAGTTGGTAGCATAGCTGTTAGAGGAGCAGGGAGCTGCAGAGGAGGGCAGGCTGCGCCTGGGCCTTGCAGGCCATTGCAAAGTCTTTGCTGTCCAAGGACACTGGGAAGGTGGCCAGACTCTGTCTCAGCCCATCACAGCCAATCGTTTCCTCATTCAACTCACAATCACGCAGTGGTGGCTCTACTCATCACTCTCATAACCTCAGCAACTTAGTGAGGCCCTAAGCAACTTATGGAAACTCTGTCTCAAAAGAATATATAAAAAGGGCTGGGGATGTGGCTCTGTGGTTAAGCACCCTTGGGTTCAATCTCTGGTTAAAAACAAACAAACAAACAAACAAACAAAAACAACCCTGCAGGTCTCTGCAATGAACCATGCAGAAGTGGTCCAGGATTTTACTTGTGAATTCTTGAGGTGCCTTAAACATCCTTCCATTGTCCACCAAAGCTTCCCTCTTGCAGGATCCTCCCTCTATCCCTTTTAGAGCCCATTTCCAGAGGTGACATTGGAAAGGACCCTTGGAGCTGCTCTCTACCTCAGGACCTTTGCATATGCTGCCCCCTCTATAAGTGCCTCTCCTCCCCACCTGCCACACTCCAGGGCTCCTCTCTCAGGAACTCCTATTGTGCACCTGTCACCTGCTCAGGTACCTTTCCTGATGCCCCTGTCCAGGTCTTTCATTCTCAGAGTCTCTCACATGTGTCCCGTGTGGCACATTTCACAGCAGTCATGAATCACTTATTCATATCATGCTCCTGCTCGGGGAGGTCTGTGATCCCCACACCCGGCCCTGTGCTGGAATAGAGATGTGCACCGTGAATAGCTGCTGGAGGATGAAAGGCCACGGGCAGGGCTGGTAGTCTTAGGACTGGATGAGCCACCATCAGACTCAAGTTCATCCGGTAGTGTTTTAGAAAGAAAAGATTTTGTTTCACATCTCAGCATATCTGCATTTTATGAGGCAAAACAAACCTTCGGTGAAAGGAATACACCTCTTGCAATGGCGAAAATATTTCAAGGGTGCTAAGTGCCAGCTCTTCTATAAATCATGTTGCCTGAAGCCATCCTGCCGTTACTGTTCCAGAGAGGATGGATGGCACCTTGAGAAGGACGCTGATCCGAGGGAGAGGAAGTCCTGCCAGAGGGGAGAAGAAGTGGAAGGCCATTTCCTGGCCCAGCATTGTAGACAGTAGGGGAGGTGGCAATGCGTCAGGAAGTCGACAGCCTGGCACGGGAGCTCTGACTGCCCCTGGGAGGGTGCGTGTTCTACAGGTGAACAACAGCCTCGCCTGGAGTGGCCACCTGGGCAAATCCCGAGAGTGAAGCAGAGAAGTCACCAGGGAGTGCTCAGAAGACACGGGGTGCATAGGAAGTCTCCGCACTGGCAGAGACACGAGAACTGACAAGAATGGTTTTAGCCGAGAGCAGATGGTTCCGGGGACGACATGGAGCCATCCTTAATTAGCAAGCCTAAACCATCATCTGCAAACCCATCACCCAGCACACGTTCCTAGCGGCAGGGGGCTTGTGTCCACGGTCAGATCATTGATAAAGCAGCCGCATCTTCTCCGTGCATCTAAGTAGTCGTGTGATTGACAGGCACCCACCATGGCAGCCCTCAGGCCTGTGCTACTACAGGTCACCTTAGACAGCTGCCTATTGTCCCCATCCCAGCCACCTGACAATACCAGCATGCTTTCTTCCCCCTCACCACATTGTCCCTCCTCATCCACTTCTACCTTTTCTGTGATCAAGACATCTTGCTTTGGGTGACTAGAATAGTCTTAGTAGCAAACATGAACCAGAGGTCATAGGCTCTAACTAGACAGATTCCAACCTCTTGATTTCTATAATGGGCTGTGTCAGCCTGACCTGTCCACACGAAGACACCGGGGCCCTTGTACCTTCAATCTGTCCCCCTACAGGTACTTCTGGGCCCTTTAGATAAGCCCACCAACTCCACTGTCCCCTGGCTGCTCTTGCCCACGAGTCCCGCTGCCACATTAACACCAGCCTTTAAATCCTGCAACATGGTCCAGCTCACTCCAATTACTCTCTGCTCTTACCAGGAGTTAAATATTCCTGTCGTGACTTGACCCTTTTGAACACGTCTGATGGTTCTATCATAAAACAACGGCGAGGCAGTTTAACTGAACCTTTTTAAAGTGCATACTGACATCTGATACAGAATAATAATCCTCAGCCCTTGCAGAGGACTTTTCATCTTCAAAGCGCTATGCTGCCACGAACCGCCACGGCTGCTGGAGGTAGATGCGCCTTCCGGTGTCACGCTGCATCCCATCAGACGGAATTTGGAGGGGACAGGAGCGAGAAGCTCGCTGGGCATGCTGAGTCGTGATGGAAACCGTCTGGAAATAAGAGATTCTCGGGATAATTGTCCTTTCCATTCCAATTTTTCTCAATTATATGCATTTTTTTTCTTGTTCTGGAAGGGTAAGAGTGGCGATGCCGCAGGACCATATCCAATTGGCTGAAAAGTCACGTGGCCACGCCCATCGAAAGCCCGGAGCCTATCACAATCTTCCTAAAGCCGTCTCTTCAAGGGGAGCCCCTCCTCCCTCGCTTCTTGCCGTCGCCACCAGCAGCTTCTCTCCTGGCAAGACTTCAGCAGAAGCTCCTCATCTGTTTTCTTTAAATTCACCCTGATTTCTTTCCCACAATCTGCTTTCTGTCCTGCAGTAAGAATGAATTATTCACTATGCAAATTTTATGTCCTTGCCCTTGCCACCAGTCAACCCCTTTTACTGGCTTTCCATTGCTCCGAGAACCCAGAGCTGTGTCCTTTATGTGGCCTGCCGTGGTCACTGTGGCTGGGCGGTGACATCCCCTGCCAGCCTATCTCGGGCTACGCTTCTCATCACTCTCCTGCTAAGTCTTCCCGGACTGGGTCTTTGCATTTGCCTTTTCTCTACCTGGAAAGTTCCCCACCCCATCACCTTCCCCCAGGTAACACCTAGTTGTCCTTCAGCTCCTAGCCAGTCCCGCCTTTGTCAGAGAAGTCTCTCTGATAACCATCATGAGCTTCTTGCAGCGTTCTCCCTACAGTAACAACTGCATTCGTTGGTATCATTGGTTGACTGAAGGTTCCACAAGGACAGGGGCCTTGTTGAGTTTCTGTTCCATTCTGTATCCCCATAGCCTAACTGCGTGGTGTTGGTGCTTGGTAATATTGACTGATGGTATGAATGGAGAATGAGTTTCTCTCAAGCCCTTGCAACCTTTCTGTCTGCCTACATATTCAGCTTAACTCAGGTTAATTCAGATCAAGGTCAAAGTCAAAGTCCTTGGAGTGTACCATTCTTGTGATGTTGATCAGGTGCTTCCTTATTCCTCAATCACTGCAGATCTGTCATTCTCTCATGGGGTCTAACACAGGTAGCGTCTAGACCATCAGACACACTTAGCATGGGGGTGTGAAACGGGCTTTTAGTGGCTCTTCCTTTCTGGGCTTGATGCCTAGTGAAGTCTGCATGGCATCTTTGAGGGCTGGTTCTGCCCATATCCCTGAACTTGTCCTTCTCTCTTCCTCTCCTCCTCATTCATCCTTCTCCAGTCATATGGGACTTCTCCAGTGCTAGCCTGTTTCAACCACAGGCCCTTTGCACTGATTGTTTCCTCTGCCTGGAATGTTCTTTTCTCCTCCTTTTCGTGGTTTTCTTCCTCAATTAATTCAGGTAACTGCTCAAAAGTCACGTGCCCAGAAAAGTCTTCCCTACAAAAGGTAAAATGTCTCCTTTTCTCTCATTTCCACACCCTGCTTTTCAAAATGATTTGTTACGGCTTTTGTAAAGATGTGTCATGTATTTGTTTATTAGCTGATCCTTCCCTGGAGTGCATATTCTGTGATAGTAGGTGCCATTTGTCTTGCTCATCACCAGATCTTCAGCCTCTGGATGGTGCTTGGAACGCGGGGGCTCAGTGAGCACTGGTTCTGGATGATGGTGTCCTCAGATTGGCAAGTTTTGTCAATGGGGAAGATAATCAAGAGATCTTGCTTGATTAATATTTAGTTGTATCATGATAGATATTTTTCTTATTCCCAAAAATTTTCTTCCAAAATCCAATTTATTGTATCCATTGTATTTCTGACTTTCTCAACCAATCAAGGTCACGTACATATGCACACATATAACACATAGTTACGACAACTTTATTAGATCATTAGTTGAGGTGGTGGAAAGTTGACATTCTTTGATTTTGTCTTTCATGTGCTGTCAATTTCAAATAAATTAAGTTAGTCCCAAGAAAACAAAGTCCGAATTTCACAATTTTTCTGAGAATTATTGGAACCAGGTCTTTAACACGAGATATGAGTCTATAAATATTTCCAGTGTTTAATGTAGTAATTACATTTTGGTGCTGATTCACACATACATGTTTTTATATTTCTACCACATGCATATTGTAGGGTACATATTTTTCTTTTTTCTTTTTTCCAGTAAAGTACATAAAAATACAAATCTTTCTACATCAAAGTAGCAGCAGAGGAGTTAGAGTTCTAAATATTCTCTGATTTGGAATAGTGTTCCACTCGCATGAAACCAACACTTCATCAAAGTGGTTCGCTTCAATCAGGGTTGCACTGGCAAGATATAAATTATAAATCGTATCCTCTGTTTTACATGGGAAGTGGGAACTCTGAGATTGGGCGTACTCCAACAGATGGACTCCAGGTAGTTTCGTGTCTTCTGCTGCTTATGTTTTGCTTCTAATGTCATTTTCAAAGGTTCAATGTTTCCATCATTAACTTCAGAGGCTCCTGGGCAAGGAAATTTCAACAACTAAATATGGTTTTTGGCAAAGGTTGCAGAAGCTGAACAAAGCAGGGTGGCCTGGGGTGGCTGAGGAAGCCCAGACAAACAGACCAGAGAGACAGGCAGAAGGGAGAAGGCCTGGGGGAGAAGCAGGGAACAGAAGAACAACCGCCCCCCCTCCCCATACACACTGGGTTCTCAGTTCCTTCCCAGACAGGAATGGAGAGGAAGGACTTCCGGGCTGAGAAACAGGAGGCCTGACGTTTGCATCTAAACTGATTAATCACAGGCTGCAGCCTCTCATCTGACCATGAGGAGGCTGGACCAGAGCTGGGCTGATAGGCAGTGCATTTTTCCACAGGAATTGTTTAATACTGTTGAAATCCTGGTTAGGAAACAGTCCTCACTATAGTCTTCCCTAGAGCTGCTCTAATAATCACACGTGGGGTGACTTCAAACATCAGAAACTTAACCTCTCACTGTTCCAGAATCAAGGTGTCCGCAGTCCTCTGAAGGTTTCTGGGAAGAAACTTCCTTGCCTCTTCGGCTCCTGGTGATCCCCCTGGTGTTCCTGGGTGTGAGCTGTAGCCCTCCAATCCCTGCCCCTGTATTTACACAGCTTTGCCCCTGTGTCTCTGTGTCCTCTCTCCTTCTTTTAAGGACACTAGTCATTGGATGTAGGGCTTACCTTAAATATGGAAATAATTAATTATATCTACAAATGCCTTATTTTCAAATAGGACCACCTGTCGCACATTGTGGGTAGACACGAAGGGGGGGCACTTTTGAAACCACCTCATCCCCCGAGGGATTCTGCTGCCCTGACTTTCCTGTCTCCTCTGTGGGGAGTTCTTGCACCTGAAGTGTGAATGTCTAACCTAGCATCGTACCTCATGATCCTGCCCCAGGGCTCTGGGCAAGACTGGAAGATCAGGGGCCCTCTGCTCTGGCATCCTGACCCAGTGAATACCACACACAGTTTGGACAGATGAGCTCAGTGTGGACCAAAGAGGCTTTGGACTCAAGAAGAGGGAAGACGGGGACTGAGGAGCACGTTCTAGGAAGACTGAGACCCAGTGTTGTGGTTGTGTGTGTGTGCGCGCACGCGCGTGTGTGTGTGTGTGTGTGTGTGTGTGTGTGCGCGCACAGCCAGGGTGGGACTGTGTGTGAGAGCAGCCCGTTTGGCCAAACTGGATGGCCAAATGTGACTGGATGAAGTGTGTGTTCCCCCACTTAGCCTTTCCCACGAGTTGTTCCTTTGGCGGGAGAGCTCTTCCTCCTCCTCTATACTGTAGTCCCCTCTCACTGGTGGTTTTGCTTTTTGAGGCTTCAATTATGTATGGTCAAATGAGGTTCAAAAATATTTAATGGAAAGTTCTAGAAATAAACAAATCATAAGTTTTAAATTGTATTCTGTTTTGAGAAATGTGATGACGTTGGGCACCATCCTGCTCTTTCCCACCTGGGACATAAATCACCCCTTGGTCTAGCATATCTGTGGCATTTCTGCTACCTACCTGTGAGTCATTTTGTGGCCATTTCAGTTATCAATCGACAGTTCACAGTATCACAGGGCTTGTGTTACAGGAATCTGTATTTGACTTGATAATGGCCCCCAGGTGCAAGAGTAGTGATGCTGGTAACTCAGATGTGCCAAAGGGAAGCTTCCTTTGAGAAGTGAAAATTCTCAACTTTATAAGAAAAAAAAAGAAAGAAAGAAAAGCACACGCTGAGATTGCTAAGGTCTATCATATAATATTTTGAGACAAAGACCACATCTACATAACCTTAATGAAAATTTAGTTATTATTTTTCCATTTTATTTAGCTATTGTTAGAATCTCTTACTGTGCTCAATTTATAAATTAAACTTTCCGTAGGTATGTACATACAGGAAAAAACATACACAGGGTTCGGGACCGTCAGTGATTTCAGGCATCCTTAGGGGTCTTGGACCATCCTCTGTGGGTGGGGAAGATGACTGTACTCCTATCCTTCGAAGCTTTCTGGAATGTTGTGCACACTTATTATGCTGTGCATCCATTCCCCATCCTTCCCCTGCTTGAACTGCAAGAGGGGGTGAAGGCCAGAGCCCTGCATAGAACGTTCCCTAGGCTCTGGGTCTGTCAATTGGCCTTCCTTGGATTCACTCAACAGGAGTCCATGCTGGGACCTGGGGTGGGGGTGACAGGCCAGTGTGCCTCCCCCTTCCTCTCTGCATACAGTGGTGGTGGCGCCTCCAGCAGCAGCTGCCTTTGCTCCATCCCTGCAGGTCCCAGTGGAGCTGCAGGAGTTCCACCTCACCCCTGGCCCCAGCTCACACACCCTGCCTCCTCTGACTCTCCAAGCCAAGGGTGTAGCTTGGCGCTGCTGCTGCTAACATCCTGGCAACCTCACAGTCCGTGTCTGGCTCCTTATTTCCTCTATCATTGATAACCAATCCCCTGTAATCAGTTCCTTCTGTTTTAAATAGATTACGTGAAATGCCTCCACTGCAGCACCAGTCAGGCTGCGCTCCCTCCAGTTCTGACTACGCACGAACTGAGGGCAGGACCCAGGTCATTTGGTGCTTCTCCCCTACCAGAGCCTCCATCTCCCTTTCCACCTTGTTCCGGGCCCTGTGCTTCAGAGGCTCGCATTAAATGCCTGTTGATTGAAAAAATAAATGATAGACAAATGGGCTTTCCAGGAGCTTGGGACCTGGCAAGCAGAGGTCGTTTTCTATTTTCTTGATACAACTTACAGGAATCTGTTCTTTTCTTGCATAACACTTATCATGATGTATAATAGTATGACTAATTTCCATGTTTGAATAATGTCCTTTTCTTCCTCTTCCAGGAACAAACCACAGAGCAGTCTGTTTAGCTCGCTGCATTGTTCCAGACAGTGCCTGACACATAGTAAGTGCTCATGAAATCTGTGTTAAACAAATACATCAGGTAGACCTTCACAATTTCTGATTGAAAGAGAATATTTAGTTTCACTTACTCTGGAATGAAAATAAAACTTGTTGGAAAATAAAATTGAAAGAGAAAGTATTGAGCAATTTTCTTGCATCACCAAAATAATATGTTCTCTTACTCTCAATGGTTATTACAGACTTGGCTTTAGAGATCTCTATTTAACTGTCAGCAGTTATAAAGACATGAACCCAACCTCTCCTCCCCTGCGTTCCCACACCTCTCTGGGTCTTCCTTTGGAAGAGCTGGCACTTTTCAGGCTGCCCAGCTGTAAGTGTACAGGTGTGAGGTTCTCACTAGTAGTGATCTCCTAGATCAGAGAACGAGGACTGTTTTAGGGTGATCATTTGTGCTGTGCACAAACATTCCAGTTCTTTCCTCCTTCCACACATGGTAGGATTGCATTTCCCAATCCCCTTTAAAATTAGGCATGGACAATGAAATGTAAGAAATGGCATGTTAGCTCCAGGAGGAAGCTTAGTGAAGGAGTGCATGATTTACTATGTCCCTTCCCCACTGAGGCAGAATTTCAGAAACATCCATAGAACCTAGGACTCAGAATAACTTATATGGACAGAGCCCCCTGCTGGCCAGTAATGGACATACAGCATAAAAGAGAACACTGTTCTATGTTTCTAAGCTTGCTTGTTACTGCAGTACAACCCAACCTGTCCTGACTAATATACAAGTCTTATTTGCTTTTTGAGTTTCTGGAGCCAGCATAGTGCCTGACATGTAGTAATCCCTCAATAATCATTAGATAAATTAAGAAATGAATGTAAACAGAGTTCTTATCTTTTAAAGGAGCGGCTTCCATGTGAGTACAATAGAGCAGGAAGGAGTGAGGGGGTGACTAGATCATGATAAGGGCAAGCTGGGTATAGACATAGCCTAGTTTCCAAACTGTAATGCAGTGCCCATGTTAATCCTATCACATTGGTAGGATTCCAATGAACATACTACTCTTATCATACTTATTTTGGCAGTGCTTTGGTAGTTTAAAGAAAGAAAAAAAAGAAAATTTAAAAACAAAAAGTTGACACTTGTTGCTAAGATCAAATGAGGCAGAGGAGTTGGCAGGCAGTGTAGACAGCATTGTTTCTGGTTTCCCCATTCTCAAAGTTTAAGTTAATGTGCTGATTATAATCTGTTACCCGCTGCTCTTATCTATTCATGCATTCCTCCAAGTTCTTTATCCCACAAATATTTACTGAGTAGTTGCTGGTGTCATTTCCTTGTTTAGGGAACAGATGAATATAATGTGATCTATTCTCTTAAGAAAATTCACAATTGCACAAGGAAAAAGACACCAATTTAAGTACTGTCCACATCTAGCCCCAGGATGGTGGGGAGGAATCCATCAAATATGCACATGAAATTCCTCCACTGTCTGTCCCACTCATTCCATAGTCTTGCAAGGTCTTGTACGTTACTGCCTCCTCTTTAACTCAACTGACCAGCACAGCAGGTTTTGAGGAAGTTAGCAGGTGAATACATTGTCCCTGTTTGCAGGCAAGGAAAGAGGCACAGAAGAAAGAGGACCCTCAGCTGGAGTCAGTGTCAGACTAGGACGGGAACCTTGAGGTCAGCCTTTAGTTACAGTACGAGGAGACGGGCTCTAGACACAAAGCTGGTCCAGAGGAGATCGGTGACCTCCCCATTCGGTGAATTAAGATTAAAATCAAGACTAAAACACGAATAGCAAAAACAAACCAACAAAACAGAAAATAACACGTGTTGGCAAAGATGTGGAGAAATTGGCACACTTCACATTGCTAATAGAAATGTGAAACAGAGGAGCTGTTGAAAACTAGGTTGACAATTTCTTAAAAGATTAAATGTAATGTTATCATGTGATCCAGAAATTCCACTCCCAAGTGTGTGTGTGTGTGGCCAAAAGAATTGAAAATAAGGACTCATATTTTTACTATATAAATATGTGCATATTTATAAACCCATGTTCACATCAACATTACTCACAATAGCCAAAAGGTGTGAGCAAGCTCAGAGCCCACGACAGATGTGGCGATAAAATGTGGTGCACACATTGGACAGGATGTCATTCACCCTAAAAGGAAGGACATTCTAGCACATGCTGATCATCATGTGAGCTGATTCCCTCCACCACACTCTTCCGCCATGATGTTCTGCCTCATCCAGGGCCCTGAGGAATGGAGCCAACTGTCTATGGACTGAGACCTCTGAAACTGTGAGCCCCCACATAAACTTTTCCTTCTCTAAAATTGTTCTTGTCAGGTCTTTTAGTCACAGCAGCAAAAAAGCTGATTAAAACAGGTAGCAATAAGTCTTAAAAAGGAAAGGCATTCAGAAACATGTTTTAACATGAATGAGACTTGAGGACATTATGCCAAGTGAAATAAACCAGGCACCAAGGGTCAAATGCTGCATGATTCCAAGCATGTGAGGTAGGTAGAGAAACTCACAGAGGTAGAAATTAGGATGGTGGTTTCTAAGGATTGTGAGGAGGGGGAATAAAGATTTACTTTTCAAGGGAACAGTCTCAAGTTGGAAAAATGTACAAAGATGCGGAGGTGGTGGCGGTGCTGGCTATTTATTTAGACACTGTCAATCTATTTAATGCCACCGAGCTGCATGCTCACAAGTGGTTAAAATGGTAAATATGATGTTTTGCACATTTTATCGCAAAGGGGAAAAAAACAGAGACTCAAACACAATCCTCTATGTCTGCAAATTTCCAGAATGTGTCATCCAAGCCACAGGGGCTTTTTTAAAAACCCAGGTTCTGATGGACTAGCTAAAAATCTTCATGTTGATTGGTTTTGCTTCAAACCCAAACCAATTAAATTCAAGAGTCCAAAACCACCAGGCAGACAGCTACCTCCTGAAGACCCCTCCAGACCCTCCTTGCTCTGACAGGTGTGGATAAAACAGCCTGAGTTCCGGCCGCGTGCTGGGCGGATGGCTTATGGCCCCGCGTGCTACTTGGACCCAATCAATATTGTCAGTGTTCTTACCAGCAGCTCCTAATGCCAGAAGTGAAGAAGGCAGGTGGATGTTTTTGCAGTGGAGGAGGAGAGCTGGCCTACCAGGTATCTGTTACTCAGAGAGAGATGAAAGGGGAATCAGCAGGCCCTTTCAAAGCTGAAAACAGCCTGTGTGCACGGATCCCGGGATGGCCAACCAGCTGGGCGACAGGAAATGCTTTCACTGTGGTTGACCAGACCAGGAAAACTTCTCTGGGCACTTGTGTTAATAGGTCGTTAATGATTGATGCCAGGGGTCTTTTATGTCATCAAATGAAAGGCAGAAACAGCGCCCCGACTTCGGTGCCGATGACGACCCCAGCGCTTGTTCCCTTGCAAAGATGGAATCCTGAAACATTTATGTTCACTGGGCTTGAACCGGGCTGCACAGCGGCTCGTGGAGGAATGAAAACGATCTTGTCTGGTGTTCGCCTTCCTCTGTTCTTTCACTCAGACATTAAAAATACAGCAGGCTAAAAGGAGAAAATAAATTTCAAAGATACTCCTAGATGGCAGGCACAAAGAGAAGTGAGGCGCAGAGTGAGTTTGCTAAGCAGATAAAGCCAGTAGGTAGGAGATGTGCTGGGGATTCTTTGGAGACCGGCTGAGTCTGTCTGGGCTCTTTAGAGGGGTTGCTTCTGTCTGAGGCTGGTGCACCTGTTCCTGGCTGGGGGATTTTAGGGAACATTGTAGACAGGCAGGCACCCTGAGATTATTTTCTAGGCTATTCCAGGAAAACATTTTTTCCTGTATGTTCTTGGCCCAGCTAAACTGATAGTTTCCAAAAGGGATGGGACTTAGATACTTAAAAACAATCACTTAATTATTGACATAAATAAGGAAGAGCACAGGAATCATCATTGTAAACTTTTTTTGTGAGCGGAGGTACCTGGGATTGAACTCAGGGGCACTCGACCACTGAGCCACATCCCCAGCCCTATTTTGTGTTTTATGTAGAGACAGGGTCTCACTGAGTTGCTTAGTGCCTCGCCATTGCTGAGGCTGGCTTTGCACTCGTGATCCTCCTGCCTCAGCCTCCCAAGCTGCTGGGATTACAGGTGTGTGCCACCGCGCCCGGCTCATCGTGAACTTTTCTATATGTGTGTTAGATATGTACGAGCTCACCAACTCACATGTACACATGACCCCCACCTGTGTCCATAAAACAAACATTAGTTTGAGCATGAGGGTTCCAAAGAACTGAAGGTATTTCTTTGGAACTCTCTTCCTGATGCAGATGAAATTCTCACAGACTTTACTAATGGCTAATCACTAGGATGACTGTGCAATTTATCTTCCAAATAGGATACCATATGAGAGTGTGTGTGCAAGCATCCATTGAGACATGGCATACCTTTGAAAGTGAAAAATGTACAGCCAGCATACATGGGAATTGTCCCAGGAAGCTAGAATGTATGTTCACCCCACCAGTAACAAATAACTGCACATCGATCAAGCACTGTGTTTTTGACATGTCGGTTGCCGCTCTGGGTCCTTCTTTCCCTGTTCTGTGAAGCAGGAGGCAGACTCTGGTGGACTGACTCTCTGGTTTCCCTGCTTCCCGACTTCAGCCAAGGGGAGGCCTAGCAGGGGGTCAGAGGATGAGCAGAGAGAGATGAGAGTGCATGTCCCTGGCTACCTCCCTGAGCTAGTGCAGCATCTCTGGCAGTGGCTGCTCCTTCCATGACCACAGCTCCTCCCAGGGTGACCCTCCTTCAAGGTCCTGCCCTCTCTGATCTCCAGTAGCATGATCTCTTCTCCTCTCCTCTTCGGCCCAAGGGGTTAGCACAGTTTTCTTCCATTCCTAGTCTCTGGGGGCCTCCTTTTTCTTTCTGACCCTGCCATGTCTCTGTAGGTATTTGCTGCACTGTTACCTCTGCAGGGGACCCTCTGGGTTGACTTGTTCCTTGCTGGATCCTACATTGCATAGAGTCCTTACAGCGGTCCACGAAGTAGCTCATTCTAGTATTCTCATTTTGTAGATGAGAAAACTGAAGACAGAGGGGTTACATCACTCACCAAGATGCACGGCTAGATGGTGGTAGAACCAGATTTCCTAGGACTGACTTAGCATCTGAGGAACCTGAGGAGGATCTTGCTCAATGTGGTTCTCAAACTGATGACTCAGGGGTGCCTTGCCACCTCCCAGAACAGCCAGGTATGTCCAGCGGTTCAGAGAAAACCCTTCAGTTTGGGAAGAGACTCAGAGGAGCACGAAGCTCAGCCAGGCTGTCTGCAGACAAAGAAAGCACAACTGTCCACAGCCCTGCGATCTCCAGACCCAGAGCCTCTGGGTTAAAAATGCAAAACCTGGGCCCCTGCCGCAGATCTACTAAATCAGATTATCTGCAGTGGGGCCCTGTGATCTGGATTTTAACAAGCCCTTCTGGGGATGCTGAGGCCCTTGGGCTTCTGTAGCAATCTGGCTGAAGCCTGGCTCTGTCTGGTTATCAGAGCTCCCTGGGATTTCCTGAAGTCTTTCTTTATCCAATGAAATTGAGAACAAGGAAGAAGATGACAAAACTCTAGCTCCCCTGCTTCCTCTGGGGCCCCTCTTCCTCTGTGTGCAGCTGTTAAAATTACTGATGTCATCGTTCATGAATACTTCAGGACCACTGAGAAATCCTGAGCCTGATTGGCAGGGCACGGAGGCAGGAACCCCAGAACCAGCCGACCTCATAGCCTGTTGCTAATCCTAATGGAAGGAGGAGGCCTGGGCAAACAGGGAGCCCATGTCTTATGGGAGGACATTGTCAATACTGTACTTTAAGCAGGGTTCTGTCGCTTGATGATAAGTAACAGACACAAATTAAATCAAAGGAGAAACAAATGAAATTTATTATAAGGTTTATCAGTTGGGGTTCACTCAAGAGAAATAGAACCAATGGAAGGGACACGTTAAGAAGTTTATTGCAAGGAACTGGCTTATGTAGTGTGGGGACTAGCTAGCAAGTCCCATGCCCAGAAGATGGGCTGTCAGGAAGAACAGGCTGGAATTCTTGGGTACAAGTTGACCATCGGCTGAATTTCTTCTTCCTCCAGAAAAACCTCTACTCTGCTATTAAAGGCCTTTCATCTGATGAAACCAGGCCCAACATATGATCTAGGATCACTTTCCTTACTAAAAGTTACCCAATTAGGGACTTTAATCACATCTACAAAACAGCTTTGCAGCAACACCTGGATTAGTGTTCAATGAAATGACTGGGGACGGACAATAGCCCTGCCAAATTGACACATTGAACAGACCATCACAGAAGGGCACGGAGTGGTTCCAAGAAGAAAGAAAAAACCACATGGAGGGGTTCAAGGACTTTTCTGGAAGTTCAAATAGCAAGAGCACAGGAAGTGATTCTTCTGGGGTCATATTTGGGAGTGATTTATTCCAAACAATTTTGATCTCTTGTCATTTCTGCTTAAGATTATGATTTTTTAAAAATTGATATTGAACCTAGGGGTGCTTTACCACTGAGCCACATCCCCAGCCCTTTTTATTTTTTTTATTTTGAGACAGGATCTCGCTAAATTGCTGAGGCTGACCTTGAACTTGTAATCCTCCTGCCTCAGCCTCTGGAGTTGCTGGGATTACAGGCATGCACCACCAAGCTTGGCAACATAATAATTCTTGAGTTTATATAAGACCTTCAATTCAATTCCCAAACTCACAGGGTTCTTCACTCTCTGCATCCATCCACACACTTCTTTCTCTCGGTGAGAACTCTAGGTTCCTACACTCGATATATTTACTCCCTTGCTCTCGCCTGTGATACCTACAAACCTATTTCAGAATTCTAGAGTGACACCCATTCACAAAAAAATGCTCTGAGTAAAGTTCAACATCTCTACACATTTTTTATTCTTGAAATTCATCCCTTTATAAATGAATCATCTGAACATTGTGTTCAAAACTTATTAGGAAGCCAGGTACAGCGGCACATGCCTATAATCCCAGTGGCTCTGGAGGCTGAGGCAGGAGGATCCTGAGTTCAAATGCAGCCTCAGCAAAAGTGAGGCGCTAAGCAACTCAGTGAGACCCTGTCTCTAAATAAAATACAAAAAAGGTCTGGGGATGTGGTTCAGTGGTCAAGTGCTCCTGAGTTCAGTCCCTGATACATCCCCACAAAAAAACTTATGAGTATTCCTTTTTGCCTGGGTGTGTGATTATATTGTCATTGTGAGATATGGTTCATTTCATTTCTGCTGGTGTTCAATGTTAGTGTTCCCTTTTTATATCTTTTTAAATTTAATTTCATTCTTTTAAAACGTTTCTCAGATTTAAATATCCAAACTCTATTTAACAGTAGATATTCAGTGTTGTCTCCCTCCCAGCTCTTTTCCCCCCATTTCTCCCACTGACCCCTCTAGGACCCATCGGCCTTCATTTCCAACTTAATCTTTTCTAAGTTTCCTTTTTCAAACATAAGCAAATAATAAATGTGTTTTATTTCCCTTTATTTCTTACACAAAAGCTAGCATAATGTATACATTTTTAATTTTTTTTGATTGTGGTAAAGCATGCATAACATGGTGGTAACACATTTCTAAAACTTTTCATCTTGCAAAAAATCTCAATACCCATGAAAAAGCAATTCTCCATTTCCCCCTTGGTTCAGCCCCTGGAAGCCACAGTTCTACTGATTACTCCTATGGATTCGGCTACTTTGGATAAGACCTTATATACATGGAGTCACATGGTGACTTGCTATGGCTGGTTTACTTCATTTCTCCTAACATTCTCCAGGTTGTATATGCATTTGTTTGTACTTTGCTTTGTTACTTACTGATTTGCTAGAACTCCCTCCATATGAGTTAGGACACATCACTCTCATTCTTTTTGGTAGCTGCATAGGACTCTGTTGTGTGAAAACACAAAAACTTATTCAACCAGTCCTCCAGGGATGGGCAGTTACAATATTTACAATTGTTACAATATTTTACTGTAACAAAAAAAATGTCATAGCCAACAGCCTCATGCATCTGCTATTCGTATTGTAAAGATGCATTTCCTGGATTAGTTCTTAAAAATGGCTGTGGTCAAGGGTAGAGGCATATGAGGTGTTGGTAGATGTTGCCAGGTTCCCATCTTAGGATGCACAGTCTTGCATTTCCTTCAGCGATCTTTGAGATGACCTGTTTCCCTGCTGCGCCTCCAACAAAGTGTGTCTGTAAGCTTCTGAATGGATGCTAAAGTGATAGATGAGATATGGTGTCGAGGTGTTATTTTAACTTGCATTTCCATGATTGTGTTGAGCATCTTTGTGTGTTTAAGGACCATGTAATATGTCTTATACTGTGAACAGCAAGATAGATGTGCCCATTTGAGGTTTTTAATCTTTTTTCCCTAATTTTTCAAGCAGAGATCACTTTCTTGCCAATTCAGTATAACTAGAAAATAATATAAAGAAGATAGATATTTATTACTTGTTTTTCTATCCAGCATCTGACTTCCCTTTCCTAATAGGGTTTCCATTTCCCTTTTGGGGAGTCCCAGAGTTCGGGACCTGAATGAACCAAATCCACTTCTATGGTCTCTGACCCTGCTAGCAGTGAACACACTTAGACCTAGGTAGCCAGGAAAAGCTCCCCAGACCTTAAACCTTGAGTGTGTGACTCCAGAACACAGGAGGTTATGTGTCACAGGTAATAAAAATGATGCTGAGCTGTTCCACCTGCCCTGTGAGATAGCTCTGCCCCAGTTTTGCCCCCCTGTACCTTGAAGATTTCTGGTTTCTGCTGGTTCCAAGTCTACTGTTATGACTCTGAGCCCCAGGAACCTTCCAAGTAACTGATAGCTGCTGTTCATTTTCTTCAGCATCAATTTCTGTTGCTTACTGTCTGTAATGGTTAATTTTGTGTCCACTTGACTGGACTAATGGATGCCCAGGTAGTTGATATAACATTCTTTCTTTTTTAACATATACATTTTTATATTCCTATATTTATATATATATTCTTTGTATAGATATTTATATTTATATATATAAATTGACACTTAATATTTATGAGGGTATGTTGTGATATTCCAATACAGCAATACAATGTGTAATGGCTAGAACAGGTACTTGGTGTATCCATCAACTCAAACACTTATCCTTTCTTGTGTTGAGAACATTCGAAGTTCTCTCTAGCAACTATTTTGAAATGTGCAGTTACTTCCTGTCCACCACAACGATCCTACTGTGTCGTGAAACATTGGACACTGGGTCTCCTATGTCCTCGCCTGCACCCCTTAACTGTCTTCACGCCACACCTCTCCTAGGTTCTGGTATCCACTGGTCTACTCTCTACTTCTGTGAGATGACCTTGGACAGAACATCATCTCTGGGCCTATCTGAGAGGCTGCTTCTGGAAGAGTCCAGTATTTGAATTGGTGGACTGAGCATAGTGGCCCATGTGAGGGCCAGGGGGGCACCATGCACTCTGTTGAGGACTCCAAGAGGACCAAAACTCAGGAGAAGGGTGGACGTGCTGGGCTCCTGGCTTGAGCTGGGACACCCATCTTCTCCTGTCTTTGAACACCAGAACTCCTGTCTCTCAGGCCTTTTGACCCAGGTGGTGACTTCTGCCATTGGCTCTGGGGTTCTTGGGCTCCAGTGCTGGGCTGCTCCTACTGCACTAGCTTTACTTGGCTTCTTGGGCTCAGATCACGAACCCTGAGACTGTCTGACATCACAGTTAGGAAGTCGGGCCCTCATAACACCTTCCTTTCTATGCACCTCCATGTAAACTATTGGGTCTCTTTGGAGAACCCTGACTAATATTCCCAATAATCCGAATTCAGTTTTTCATTTGGCAACAATCCCTGAGCTCTCACTAAGGTGCTATTCTGGACATGAGAAATAGCATTGTGCAGCAAACAGGAAAAATCCTGCCCTGGTGGAGCTTAGGGAGACAGACACTCCAGAAGAGCAATAAAGAAGGTGTGCGCAACGTTGGAAAACAAGTGCTTTGGAGGAAAAAAAAAAAAAAAAAAGAAGCAGAGAAAGGGAACAGGAAATGGAGAGGGTGGGTTGCAATTTTAAATAAGGTGGTTGCTGAAGGACACTGGGAAGTTGACAGCTGAGTGAAGACTTAAGGCAGATGAGCATTTGAGCCACATGGGTGACTGGGTGCTGACGGTTCCAGGCAGAGCCAGGATCTGGTATGTTTGAGGATGCTTACGTGCCTAGGGGGTGGAAAGGGGTAAGGGGGTGCTGATTGTGGGGAGTTCTATAGATCATGGCGATCTTGGAATTTTTGGAATTGACTTGGAATTTTTCTCCGAAGGAGATGGGAGCCACGGAAGAGTCCTGGGCAGAGGAGCAGCACAATCAGACTTATTGAACACAATCTATGTGGCTTCTGAGTGCAGAACAGACTCTAGAAGCAAGAGTAGGCCAGCAGAGAGACCAGCAAGGGGGCAGACATTGTGCAAGCATCCCAGAAATGATGGTTTAGACCAGAGTGGTAGTAGGGGGTAGATACAGTTAGAAGATATTCACAATTCTTCTCCCTGCCACATCTCACATCCTCTTAAATACTCACTGTGGTCTGTGCACCATAGTTTCAGAATTAATATCACATATTCAATATTTAAATTCCATGCCACCCAGAAGAAGTACCACTGAGTTCGAAGGAGAGATCTCCGAGGGTAGGGTGTCTCAGTTTTCCTCCCAGCAACAGGCAGAGTAGAAATACGATTATAATCATGCAAATGAGGAAATAGACTTTGAGTTCTAGTCAGGGAATTAGACAAAAAAAAAAAAAAAAAAAAGATGAAAAATGGTCCTTTGTCATAAAAGCTATAATGAGACTGAGATGAGAATTTAAGAGTGGAAAATGTAAGGTGGTCTCTATCCTGCCAGAAAAGGAAGAGTTAGCTAAGAGGAGCGTGGAATGGGGGAGGGATTCTGATCAGGGTGTGGGAAGAGCAGGTACAAAGGCCCTGAGGCAGGAACGTGCAGGCTACACTGGAAGCACTGACGGAATGGTTTGGGTGTGACTCCAGCCAGCTCCCTCTGTTCATCTCCTATTTTGCATGCATATGCATGTGAGGCACCAGCTCCAGTTCAGCAGTTTATTCTTTGGGGTAGAACGCGGAACTATTCCTTAATTGCTCTATATTTAGCTTTGTTGAAAAATCTATAATTTAAAAACCACCAAGGGCTGGGCTGGTAATGCAGCTTCCATGGTCCATTTAATCTCTGGCCTTCGCCACTGAGCCAGCTCACCAAGGTGACAGCGTGTGCCAGTCGTGATGGAAGTGTTTGTTAGCAGAACATCTGCTCCCCAAGAGCTGGCCTAGGTCCAGTTGCTGAACCCTAGAGCTAATCTCTGGGTCCCTTAGTTTATTTTCCTGCAAAAGGGAGGCTGGACAGAGGAACAGATGGGGTGTAGCAGGAAGGAGGTGATGACTGGCATCCCATGTTGGGGATCCATTCATTTCTGGGGTATGTTATGAACCAGACACATCAATTTCTTTCTCTAAGCCTCAGTTTCCTCATCTATCTAATGAATTTGATTCTATTGGGAGCTCCAGATCTAGGAAACAACCTTATTTAGTGTTAGTAAGACTGTCAATTTTGTACAAGACATATGGGGTCATTTACAATAGCTATCACAATTTAACAGATACATGCTCTTTCTACCTCTAAGAAATTTCCTTCCAGATGTACTTACACATATGTATAAATTAGTATGCCTAAAGAATTCATATTAGCATTGCGTGTAATAGCAAAAGAGTGGAAGCAACGTAAATGTCCATCAGTAGGGGATTGGTTATATAAATCATCGTGCATCCTCCCCATGGAATACTATACAACCCTGAAGAGAATGAGACAGATCTCTGTGTATGAATAACATAAAATGCCTAAAATATATTGTTATATAAAATAAAAGAATACTGTGCACATCTGTGTTTTCTAAAGGGGTGATGATGTTAGATGTTAGCATATGCAGGATCTCTAGAAAGACATCAGAGATTGTCCTGGGAGATGACAGGTCAGGGTGATACAGTGGCTTCTTTTCATTACATATTCTTCTAGTACTATTGGCAGTACTTTTCACATGCATGATTTACATAGTTAAAAATTAAATAAATTTTTAAGAGGTTCTAATTGCCTACAGGACCAGATAAGCAGCCTAAGTGACTGAAATGGATTGGGAGTAAACTAAAAGGGAGCCCTGGGAACATAGGAAACTGGAGTGCTATGAAAGTGAAACTTTAAGTCCACTCAAAGTGACAGCTGTCATTCAAATCCACTCAACTGTGCCCATTCGTATCCATGGGCAAAGTGCCAGTGTAGCCAGACCTGACTTCTCCAAAGAAACTGAGGTTCCTATTTTAATGAGAATTCTTCCTCTGCCTCAGCGTGGGTAAGGAATTAAAGCTGTTATAAACAAAACAAAACAAAACTCTGTGCAGGTCAATAAAAAAAGAAAAATATCTGGAGACAGCGTCTATTGCTGGCATCCAGTTCGTGACTGCTGTACTTCAAACGTCCTCTGTCTGGGACGTATTATGCAGACATTGCATATACCTTCACACATGCACAAAAAGGTATTTTCTCAGGTTGGTACAGGTGACTGTGAAAAGGATGACCACGGTAGAGAGGACCCAGTAATGACTTCATACTAGTCACCCTGGCAAATGGAAGGAACCCTGGCCTCTGTTCAGCATGGAATGCTTGGCCTGGGGCCAGCCTCCAGCACTTTGAACTTGGCAGGGGGTGGATACTGCAGGCCAGGGGCACACAAAGCCTGGGCACTCATTCTTTGCTATGGCTGGACCTTGGAGAGGGTTCAACCAGAAGGGGAAATTCAGAAAAGCCATGTCACACACCTCCAGACACCAATAGCACCCCAATGAATTCATCTCCCCTCTGTGGACAGTTAGACACACATACCTGTGTCCAAACACACATCCTTGGAATGTCCTTGATGCTACCCTATTAAGAACCATGTGCTGGCCCAGAAATGTTGTTTTCTACCATTGAAATGACCCAGAAAAAAATATTCAACACAGAGAAGAGAAGAAAACTACAGCAAAGCACAAACTTTTTCAGCAACCCTGTCTTTGTCTCACGAGGATCCAGACACTTACATTGTCTACATTTAAATAAAGGTGAGCAAATAAACAAATAAACTTTCAGTGTTGTCAGTGTGGTTGAAGTTTGAGCTGCCCAAGGAAAATGTTGGAATCGAACAGATGATAAATAATGTATTAAAGAGCAATTATTTATTTCCTCTGGTCTAATGGTTAGCAACTGCCTGCTTCCCTTTGAATGAATCTGTTTCTTAGACTACAGGTCTCAAAAAAATAGAAGCAACATGAAAGCCGGCCTTTTGGGGCCAGAAAATGGAGTTTGGAAGCTTTGCCAGGTTGGCAGAGGGTGTAAGCTGCCTAGAAGGGTGACACCAGTCGGGAAGGTGATTTTCTGTTCACATGAGATGATCTGGGAAGAGATGCCCCAAAGACACACTTTGACAGGGCTGGATGCAGCAGCCTGGAGAGAGATCAGTGTAAGGTTTGCACAGTTAAAGTTCTGGCGCAAGGTGGAGAGCGCAGAGCCTTGGCATAAACTAGCAGGGAGCCTAGAAGCCCCTGGCCCTGGCTGGCAGAGCCACCTCTGCTGCAGCAAAACCCTGAAGGGGAGATGGTGCTGCGTGGCACATCACCAAGGGATCTGCAGCGGGCCACCTGCCGGTCCCCCCTCTCCTCTCTTCTGCCTCTCCTCGCTCCCTGCCCTTTCCCAGCAGGACAGAACAGAAGCTGTGTTTGGGGAATGCCAGGTTGTAAGTGCCCAGCTCTGGGCTGGCACCTCTTTCCAACCAGCCAATCCAACGGAGAGCTCAGAAACAAAAAGAAACCCCTTGGGGATTTGAACCCAGGACCTTCAACCACTGATGCTCAAACTCTTTCCACCCGGTTGTCTAGGGGGGAAAATGTTCAATTCCTTAAGTCATTTGAGGTTCCAAATGACCTTTCTCTTCCTCTCTGGAGTCTCCTCCAGTATGGATGACACTCGGAAGCATTTCTGGAACACTCCGTATGCCCTTTCCCTGAGGCCCCCTGCCCCATACTCCAGGCAAGACCAGAGCCTGCCCTCCTGCCTGGAGGTGTCCCACCAGGTACTGTGGTTTATTCTGTGCCTCTTGCGCTAACCCCTCTGCTTCTCTGTCTTCAGAGGGCACATCCACAGCAATGTCCCATCTCCCCTATACTTGCTGTTCCCCTGTTCCCCTTGGCCTAGAAGAAATGGGTTGGTTCTGGCCGCAGGTCCACTCTCTGCTAGCTCTGTGGTCTTTGGCATGCGGCCAGCCTCGCTTCATTTCCACGGAGCTAATGATCCTTGTTGGGCTGATGGCATTCCTTGGTAGGAACAAGGAGATAGTATGTTGAAAACAATGCTTTAAACTTGTAAAATAAGTTTTATGATTATAAATATTTACATGTTTTGAATTTTCCTCTGGCACATTTTACTCCTCAAATGTCCTTGTGAGAAGGGAGAGGAAAAAAATAAATAAAACTTTTCCCAATTTTTATGATGGGAAAACAGGAACCTATAAAAGCTGTGTGACTTATTGGAAGAAAGAAATAGAACCCTGAGAGGGTCTCTGCCTTTGTAAGTTCTTGCTTTTTCATTAAGTTGCAGGATCTCTTTAACAGTCTTTCTGTTTTTATTCTCAGAGAAATAATAATTTTAAGAACAAATTCAACAAGCTCTTGGTGAGGACCTACTTTGCCTCAGAAAGAAATACAAAGACCTGGACTAGCTGCAGGAGCCCTTAGTTTATTAGATGCAGCCCAAGAAATGTAGCCACAGTCAGAATCTAGGGAGGAGGTAGGATAGACAGAGCTTGGGCACATGGGCTTCCTCCCCCTTCATACCCTGGCACTGTGGATGAACTGGACAGCACTGGGCATGCTGGTTAACTGTCCTTTGACTTGGTTTCTTCGTCTGTTAGAGTATCTCCCTTACAAGGATTCTCCTAAACCTTAATAGTTGTAAATCATTTAGAACAAAGCCTAACATAAGTAAATCAATAAGTATAATTGTCTATTCACTCAATAATTATAATTGCCTATTCACTCAACAAACATTTGGTAAGTGTTTTACAGTGTGCTAGGCATGTTTCAAGTACTGGGCATAGATAGAAGTGACCAGAACCAAGTTCCTGTCCTTATGGATGTGTTCGTCAGCTTTCAGTTACTATAACAAATACCTGATGATCAGCTTATAAAGAAAAAAGGTTGATTTTGGCTCATGGTTTTGAAGGTTTCAGTCCATGACCCATTGGCCCTGTTGCTTTGGGCCTCTGGCAGCACATTAGGATAGCAGCAAATAGTGGATCAAATTGTGCACAGGAAAGTGAAAAAAGGAAGAGTAACAGATGGGGATTCCATGATCTCCTTCAAGAACACACCCACAGTGACCTTCAACCTCCCACCCAGCCTCACCTCTTAAGTTTCTGCCACGTTCCAACAGCATCAAGCTGGAGACTAAGCCTTTAGCATATGAGACTTTGGGGAACATTTAAAACTCAAACTATAGCATAGTCACATAGAGATGCAGACAATAAATGCATAAATCAACACAAAAAATTTGAGTAATTGGGTTAATTTTTCTGAATAACTGTAATTTTATAAGTTATTTAATTTTTCATTTGATTTTTTATTGATAATGTGAACACTTACTGGACCACTGCCTTTAGATGTCAACGTGGTTTGTCTTCTAAGGAGTCCCTTCTACTTCCAAGTCTCATTGCCAGTTGCTCCCTGGAAAGCAACAGATCACATCAGCTTAGACTTTAACCCTGCCTGGGCTTTACACACCAGATGCTATAAACTCAGGGTCTGAGTGGCATAAATGGGAAGAGTTGGTTGGTAGGGATTGGCAGATGTCTGCCACCTGGGGAGGTGGACCCAAGATGGCTAGATTTTCTGATCTTTTTGAGGCAGGAAACAATCTTGAGTTTTAGTATGACATTTTCTGCCTCTTGATTAGTGGCAACAAATGCACCTTTAATAATGACACTGCTGAGCTGTGCCAGGTATGGGTGAAACTAATCTCCTGAAGATCTTTCTCAGCCCGGGAGCCATTTGTTGGTAGAGAGCCTCTGTTTCTATCATGAAATGTAATTTTGCCTTAGACTGCCCCGCCTTTGGAAGACACTGTGATTTTCTTGTCTTTGTCTCTTTCCCAGGTGTCATCCGGGGCAGTGGTTCTTTGCAAATAGATTTTCTGAGCTGACCTGCTGCATCCACAGACAACCCAAAGAGCTTGGGCAGTTGAACCTTCTCCACCCCCGATCGCCCTGCTTTTGGGTAGGCCACCGAGTCCACTTGAGGATGGAGAAAATAACCCGTTCTCGCTCTCCCAACATGAATAATCACTGGCTCTTTGTACTTTCCATCTTTCTGGAGATGTTTGTTTTCTTTGCATATTAATATGTCCCTGAGCGGCACACTTAAATCTAAGAGGGAGAAAGTGTGGGCGGTGGAAGGAACATATACAGCCACATTCACAGTCTGCCTGGCATCGTACAGATGAAACCAGACCCTGCAGCCTCCTGTGCTTACCCCAGACATCCAGGAGACTTTGGCTCTTTGTTTTCCAAAGATTACAGGATTAAAGAAAATGGTCACTCTGTCCCAGAATATAATCAGTTGCATGGCTGAGCCTGAGCTCAATTCTGCATCATCGGTGGGTGGAAGGCAGAGAATAGGGGCCAGGTCTGTATAGAAGAGTGAGCGAGTCTTTATTTCTATGTACTCAGAGCCAACCGAGCTCTGAATCATAACAAGCTTTTCAAGGCTTTGGACTCTGGCCTTCACTAAATGGCATTCAGAGGTGATGAGTTTGAATTTTGGGTGCCCATATTTCTAAACTGCCTTTCTAGAAACTCACCACCTTCGAGGGAAGTGGTTCTGCAATTTGACCATGTAGTAGAATCACTGGGAGGGCTTTGAAACATGAGGTTGGGACCTTATTTGCAGATTTGGATTCAGAATGTCTAGGGAAGGACCTAAGAACTTGCATTTCTAGCAAGGCCCCAGATGGTTTTTTTTTTCATGTTTAATTTATTTGTGCCCCAGATGACAATGATGTTATTGGTCCCGGGACCACACTTTGAGGAACACTGTTCTAAGGAATTGGTGAATAGGTGTCTAAAAATCAGAAGCACTTCCCTTTAGAATACCTGCTGCTCTTCATGATACTTACAGGTAGCCAATCCCAGTGGAAATGGAATCAGAGAGATCTGGGACCCTGCCTCACCACAGATTTTCCACCTGGAAACCGAAATAATAATTCATCCTTTCTTCTCTCATAGGGGGATGGGGAGACTCCAGTGATTTGGGGTGTGCATGCAATTTGCAAACCTAAGATCAGGATTTGAGATTAAAAGATTCATCTTCATGAAGAGTTCATCTTTATTTCAGAGAAAATTTAACTTCTTCAGTCTCTGAGAATTCCTCCAATCTAAGAAATGGGTTTACTTACCATAGTAGAAAAAGTCCTCAAAATAAAATCAATTTGTGGTTTGTGGGTGTCTAGAATGGATTGCTTTCCAGGTTTAGAGGTTATATTTTAAAGACACGCACACACACACACACAGAGAGATTGAGATTTGACTTGAAAAATAATTTGGGCCTGGCGTGATGGTGCACGCCTATAATCCCAGCCACTGAAGAGGCTGAGGCAGGAGGATTTCAAGTTCAAAGCCAACCTCGGCAACTTAGAGAGGCCCTGAGTAACTTAGCGAGACTCTGTCTCAAAATAAAAAAAATATAAAGGTCTGGGAATGTGGCTCAGTGGTTAAGCACCTCTGGGTTCAATTCCTAGTCCCCCTGACCAAAAAATAATAATAATTTGGCATCTAGGAAAAAAATAATTTGACCAAGGTAATAAGTAGATTCTAAAGTCATGGAGAACAGTCACTTTAAAATGGCTGGCACCTTACTTGCTCAGCACCATCTCAGGACTTCCTTCCTCACACAGTGAATGGAAACCCTCCTATGGTCAGCTCTTGATCTCCTTTCTGATTATAAACAGAAATTTCTTTCCTCTGTTGGCCCAGCCCGCAGCCACGCAGGCCTGGGATGGTCTGCGTATGGAAGCTAAAGGCTGGCTTGAGTTGGCAGAAGGCGCCTGGCAATCCGACAATTCAACAAATGGTAAGAGTAGGAGTGGAGATAGGACCTGGAGCTACAAGGTCAGCGGAAGGTCCCACCTCCTCTCTTCCGAGCACAAAGTCCCAGGCTCTTCCCAGGAAGAATGAAGAGGGTTCAGGAATGAAATCATAAGTTTTCATGCACTTTGTGCCTCAATTGGGGTTATGCATAAAAAGTCTATAGCCAGATTGATTGTAGGTTTAATATCATCCCTCAATTCTCAGTTATGAATTAACTTAATTAAAGCCAAAAGAAAAAAGAATTTGAAAGTTGAGCCCTGCTTTGTGTTCCCCTGGCCACCAGGAGTCCAACTTCTAGAGCATCGGCTGTTCCCCAAGACAGATTAATGATGGGATTTTGCAAGTTCCAGGTGAGCCCAGGACCTCCCCGGGGTGTGGATGGGAGTCGAAGTGGGAGGAATTGGATTGGAGTCATGGAACGATGGCCAGTGTTTAGAGATGGTCAAAGTCAACTCCTTCATTTTACAAATGGGGAAACTGAGGTCTAAAAACCAGAAAGGACATGTCCAAGTTCACTTGGGTTTCAGTGAAAGAACTCTAGAACTAAACATCCAACTTAGAAAGGGCCTTAAATCCACCCGTCAACCAGCCCGTTCACGGGGTACCATCAGGTGACAGAATCTCCTCTGTTGCAGAAATCCCTCTGGGGACAAGGTGCTCACTGCTCTCAGGGGCTTCTCACTGCTCTCCTGACAACTGGGGACATCAGAGGATCACTCTGTTTATACTCTGTCTTCCCATGGCTTCCTGGTTCTGCCTCTAGGTGTCCTTCTGTCTCTAAGGGTCCCCATCCTCCCTTACATTGCCATTTCTGGGGATATTTGGGACCATCCACCATGTTTTCTATTTACCTTTTCTTCTCTCCTGGACAATCACCTCTCATGCCTCCTGTGATTCAATGTGCGGTACCACCAGATGGCTCCGCTCGCATCTCTCCATATTCTTAAAAACATGTTGCTTCTAACCAAATGCAATCTTCCTGTGGTCCGATTAACACAATCTGTTCTTTGTTCTTAAGATTTCATGGCTACTGGTTTTTCCAGAGATCACATCAATAATTTAGGATGCCTTTGATTGCAGATGGTAAAAATTCAGTTCTAGCATGTTTAAGTAAAAGTGAGGATCTAATAAATCACAAATCCTCAAAGTCAGGAGTAGAACTTCAGGTATGGCTGGATCAGGTAATGCGCTCAAGGTAGACATCTAATAGGTGTTCATTCAGCTTTCCCAGATATTGGCACTATTCCCTGCTCTGTGTTTCCCTGGCCACCAAAAGTCCAACCTCTAGAGCATCGGCTGTTCCCCAAGACACAGATAAATGATGTGACATTGGAAGTTCCAGGGGAGCTCAGGATAATACAAGTCTTGTCAAGCTTAAGATCTCACAGGAATAAAAGAAAATAGGCGTCTGTACTAATTTCCTAGGAAATTTTCACAAATGGAGTGGCCTAAACAATAAGAAGTGAGCAGTTTCTCAATTTTGGAGACTAGAAAACTGAGGTCAAGGTGCCCACAAGGTTGGTTCTTTCAAAAGGCTGTAGGGTCTGTGCCCTTATCCTCTGGGTCTGGCAGCTAGCCAGCCATCTCTGGATTCCTTGGCATATAGGCATACCCCTCCAGTCCCCATCTTCACGGCTCACAGCCTTCTCCCTGTACGTGTGTCTGTCTGTAGCCACATTTCCCCTTCTATTTAGGACACAGGCCATATGGGATTAGGGGTCTGCCCTTCTCCAGTATAACCTCATCTTAACCAATCACATCAGCAATGGCCTTATTTACAAATTAGGTGGCATTCTGAGGTTGAGGGGGTTAGAACCTCCTCATGTGAACTTTGGTGGTGGGGGTTGGGGGAGACACAGTTCAACCCCTAAGAACCTTTCTTTCAACAGTACTTCCAAGGACTTCTATAGTGGTTCTTCTGGGCTCTGATCAATCACATATCTGTCCCCAAATTGGTCTCTGGGATGCTGGTTTTCCCCCAGGACCTGGTGAATTCCACACTGACAGAGGTGGAGGAAGGGGAGGGTCTCTAGAGGAAAAAGGAGCCGCTGTCAGGAGCAGCAGCCAGAGTCCCGGGTACAGGAAACCTATGGATGTGCTTGACTTTATTCTTTAAAAAAAAAAAAAAAAATCTTTGGATTTTTGCTGTCATGAATCAAAAAAGAAAGTAGAGCTTCCAAACTGTTTCAGGTTCTTTTCAAGACACTGGACGCTGCTTGGGCTCCTGGTAGCTTTGTGTCTTGAATTCATTTCTTTTCATATTGGAAGATTAAAACAACAGCTTCTGGTTATCATTCCACATATTATTGATTAAAATCCTTGCCTGAAGACCTTCCATCTCACTTTCCAGTGTGGTGTGATTTACTTTTCTTTCTACTCCCTGTAACATATGATTAATGCTGATCTCCGGAGTCCCGGTGAGATGAAGCTGGGTGTCAGGTACGATTTGTCAGCTTGGAAGTATAGATTATTTTATGTTTCTCGAACTTTGTGGCCAAGGGAACACAGCTCTTGATTGTTAAATCCATCCATACTTTCCCCTGGGCTATGAAATGCCAGAAACATTAAATAGCCCACTTAATACATAACCTCATTCTGTATGCTTGCCTATTTTGTTTTTAATTTTTCTTCCCTTTCCCGGCTGCTCACATGAAATGGGATCAAAGAAAAAAATTATCCTCAGTGGATTTTGTTAAAATATTAATAGGTTAGGGTTGACTGGCTAAATTGAATATCTTTGCTGATCTCACTTGCATGTTTAACTTGTGCTTAGGAAAATATGTTTCCTAGGTGATAACCTTTTATGTACCAGCCTGACTTCATTGAAATGCATAGAGATAAAAATATGTCACGCTCAGCGGCTGGGCTATTCTTGTGTGGCACTGTGATTATTCAGATGGTAATTGACCCCCACCTGTAGACAGCTCCGATTCTGTAGTCAATCATTTCATTTGATGTTAAAATATGTGAAAGTACAATTATATAATTTACATTACAAATCACACTGAATGCCAGGGGTCTCTGAACCGCTGACAAACGCAGAGGAACCAGGGGTTGGAGGGAAAGAACTCTGGTCAATAAATGAAGTGAATTACACCGGGTGAGGGGTTCAACTTTTCTTATTTGTGTCCACAACAAGAGCTTTTGTGCATGTGTCATGGAGAGAGTGCTCATGGCCTTCTCTTTGCTCCTTAAATGGCAGGCTTTACGACTCCCCCACTCCTAGCAAAGAACCGCTCCTTGTGGCCTCCTGTTAGGTAAAGGAGCAAGGGCTTGTGCAGGCCGGAAAGGGGAAGTCCAGCTGTTAAAGGGTAGATGGCACAGGTCTGGAAATCTGGAAGGTGGCCCACCGCCTGATGCCACACCCAATCCAGGTGCCAGCCGAGCTGCAGCCTTGTGAAGTAGCTGTAAGTCTCCAAACTCCAGATTTCATCCCTCCAAGGCGAACTTGGACTTAGATCATTAGCAGCCTTGGCTATTATCTATCTGGTCTTTCCTATGTGCCCAGGATGGGTTTAACCTTTTGTCTACGTTTTCTAGACCACGTGCCTCCTCAATATCCATATGAAGTGGGTCTGTTAGCCGTCACTCCCTTCCAGAGGAAAAGAAGGGGTACAGGGGGTGACAAGGCCTTCCGAAGGCCATTTTGTGAGAAGATGGAAAAGTCGGGAGCTGTAGGTAAGTCCTTTTGGTAGCACAGTCTGGGCCGGTGTTCTGGATTAGGCATCAGATTCTCACAGGAACCCCGGAGGACCAGGGAAATGTCCAGGACATGGTCTCTGCTTCCAAAGGGCATGAGCATTGGGATTGGAGAGGGGACTCTTAGTGGCGGTAGTAACCCTTAGGGCTGCCAAAGGGAGAGGGCATGTCCACTGTTGCATTGAGGAGGGCCCAATTCTGTCCGGCCCCAGGGCTTGCTGAGGAGCCATCCTTCCAGAGCCCCCCTGGGTCTGGGGAGGTGGCATGGTTTTTTTTGCTGGTGGATGGCTGCTTCCTGGAGGGGCACCGTCCACAGCCACCCACGCTCTTTCTTTTGCCACATTCCAGCGGCTGGGCTATGGGTCCAGCACACGGAAAAGCTCCACCTCCTCCTCAAAGTGCCTTGGGGGCACCAGGGTCTGGGTTCCTTTCTGATGTGGACATCTGATCCTTGAACTGTGCCAGCCGGGCACCCTGCCTTGTTGGCTAAGAAGTGCTGCTCTGCTGCCAGTGCCCCTTGCCTGGTGGAGAGCTGGCTTCTGTGTGACATCAGCCTGGCGGACTGCACCACCTGCAGGGGACCACGAGGACAGTCACCTTCTTGGCTATGGCCACATCCCACCCTCCTTTTCTCTTAGCCTTATTAAGAACATTGCATCTGGGACAAACCCCTGGCTCCCGACCTGCTGGGTCATCAGCTGGCTGTGAGATCTAGCACAGGGTCACCTCCGTTCACTTTAGGTTCACTTATCAGGGAGGACAATAGCACCTGCAGTACAGAGTCATTAAGAAGGACAAAAGTTAAAATGCAAAGCATTCAGAACACCGCCTGATACATAGTAACCTTATATGTTGGTATTAATTTTTCTTAAATAGGGGTTATCTTTTTTCCTTGGTTGTATAGACAAGGTAAATTCATTTGTTATAAACCTTAAGTTCAACATACAAGGACTAAATATTGCTTTAAATTCTGTTCACAGACAACCCCCCCTCCCCCCGCAAGGGACTGGACATGATAGTCCCCCAAACTGTCAATTCAAACCCTCCATTTGGCTTCAAAGACTCCCACAAATTGTCCTCCACTCTCTTTTGCAGCATGATCTCTCTCACTAACCACTCACCAGGCTCTGGTTGTTCTGAAACTTAATTAGCAAATAAAACGTTTCATTCTTGTATCCAGAGGTGGTGTTGCCTAGTGGTTAAGGACAAAGCCTGGGCTCCAACCCCAGCTGTGTGCTGTCTTAGCCGTGCGATGACAGTGACTTTTTCTCTGTGTCTCTGCTTTCTCATCTGTAAAATGGGGAGGAGAACAGACTCTCCTTCACTAGAATGATTAGGACAGCTAAAGGAGTTAATTCACAAGGAGGTTTTAGCCCGGGGCTTGGCCAAAGAGAATGTTCCTTAAATGTGAACATGTGGAGCCATATTAATGTCATATTTATACCTTAAATAAAAGTCATGGGGTTGAGCAATGGACCAAAGAATGAGGCAGTGACTTCCATGCCCAGACTCTTGGACAACGGCCCTAGGGCCCCCAGGTCCTCTCTTCTCCACTGGAGATTGCCCAGCAGAGCAGGCGGGTGGGAAGGGGACCGGAAGGGAGCCTGGTGAGTCCTCCCCTCCTTCAGAAATCCCAGCCACAAAAACCTCCCATTTGGTGAATAAGCCACACACTCTGGCCAGGGACACTTTCCCAGGCATTTTCTGAAGACTAATTTTGAAAGTGAATTGAGACATTATCTTTAATTAAAATGGCAATCTGCCCCCATGAGTCTCCCATCCCCAGATGCTTAAGTGACGGCCTCAGCCGTGTCCCCTCCCTGCCTTGTCTCCCTCCGATTAATCTCAAGCCCGTCAGAGGGCCAGTTTACTAAATTGGTTTTAATGGAAATTTCGCCAACATGAATAATAATGAGATGTAAAATTATTCCTTAGCTAATGAACAGCCAGCGGCTTTGGGGTTAATCAGTGGTTTCTGGTGTCAGTTTATTTATATTGAAAGCGAATTTGTAACAGGACTCCAAACTACAAAAGTCTCCTCTCCTTGCTCATGGCCTACCTTAGGGTTTATTCTTTAGCATGAGACATTGTTCCATAATCGCCTCCACGTTGGATCCACTTGTGAATCAATTAACCTCCTAGATAAACTTGAGTGGTTTTTTCTTCTTTAAGAAATAAAAAACCTCTTTTCTCGCCTTGTTATCCACAGACTGTACTGGGAAGGCAATGTTAGCACTAAGGTAGGGATGGTATTTTGTGCTAGCACTGAGCTTTTGTTCCAAAGACAGCCATAGGCATTGTTTATGTCCGTCTGGGGTTGCTCTAACAAGTTACCAGAGGCCAGGTTGCTGAAAGAACAAACATTTCTTTCTCATATTTCTGGAGGCTGAGAAGTGTAAGATCAAGGTGCTGGCGGATCTGGTGTCTGGTGAAGGCCTGTGTCCTGGTTTGCTGAGGGCTGTCTTCTTGTATCCTCCTCGCGTGGCAGAGAGGGAGAGAGGGAACAAGCTCTTCAGTCTCTCCTAAGGGCGCTCGTCCACACTGGAGGGCTCCACTCTCAGGACCCAGTAACCTCCCAAAGCCCCACCTCCAAACACCACCACATCATGGCCCAGGGCTTTAACAGTGAATGGGGCCAAATATCCAGTCCATGGAACACAGAAATGCCTTCTTCACAGTCCTTACACCAATGGGTCATCTTGACCATCTTGGTTATCGGAGCTGGTGGCCTCTGTCTGGATGAAGAGTATGTGGAAGAGAGGCTGTCCACTTCCAGAAACTTCCTGCCTTAGAACCCAGTGTGCCACTTAAAAAGGAGGGGAGTGAGATCATTAGGCCCATGCTTTTTAAACTTGTGGAGGTTCTTCGGGGGTTACTTATGAGGACATTAGATTGGGTGTATGGAGGGAGAAGGGACAGGGGAGCTGTTCCTCCAAGCAGTTCTTCTCTCTTTTATTGACAGGTTCTCTGAGCAAGGTGGGGGTGGGAAAGAGGACAGTACTTAAAAAAAAAGTTTAAACTATGGATCCGTTTCAAGGTTCCCAAATTTGGCCACGTCAATAATCACTTAGGCAATGATTTCTTGGCTATCATACTAAAAACACAGGTAACAGAAGAAACAAATAGAGAACCTGAACAAAATCAAAGTTAAAAACTTTTACACAACAAAGCTTATAATTCACAGAGTGAAAAGTAAGAAAATATTTACTAATCATACATGTGATAATTAATAGCTAGAATATATAAAGAACTTCTACAATTCAACAAGAAAAACCAAACGATGTGAGATTCAAAAATGGGCAAGGAATTTGAATAGATATTTCTCTAAAAAAGAAATACAAGTGCCCGACAAATAAATGAAATCAAGCTCAACATTCCTAATCATTAGACAAATGCAAATCAAAACCACATGAGAGATCACCTCACAACCATTAGGATGGCTATTATTTAAAGAAAAAAAAACCAATCAAATAGAAAATAACATGTGTTGGTGAAGATATGGAGAAACTGGAACCCTTAGGCACTGTTGGTGGGAATGTCAAGTTGTATAAACATAATGGCATTTCCTCCAAAAATTAAACACAGAATTATCATGTGGTCCAGCCAATCCATTTATGGGTATATTCAAAAACAGCTGGAAATCTGGACTTGAACCACACCCATGTGGCACACCCAAGTTGGCACACCCATGTGCCTAGTCATATTATTCATGATAGAGGTGGAAGCAACCCAAGAATCCATCAACCAAAAAATGGGGCACATACATACAATGGAATAGTGTTCAGCTTTAAAAAAAAAAAGGAAATTCTGCCACATGCAACACCACAAATGACCTTCGAGGACATGATACTAAGTGAAATAAGCCAGTCACAAAAAGACAAAGGCTATATGATTCTTTTCAAATGAGGTATCTTGAGTAGTCAAACTCAGACACAGAGAGAATGGCGGTTGTCAGAGATGGGGAAACGAGAATTATTGTCTAACAGGTACAGTGATCCAGTTTTGCAAGAGAGATCATGGGTAGATGGATGGATGGTGATCACCACAGTGTAGTTCTTGATGCCATCAAACTGCACACTTAAAAGATGACCACGGTGGTAAATTTTATGTTATGGGTATATCACAACTAAATTTTTTCAAAAAATCACACAGAGAGAGCTTTGTAGAAAATGTAGGTTGGAGTCTAAGGATCAGTGTTTTGAAGAGGGTTCCAGGTGACTCTGAGGTTGAACCACTGATTTCTTTTTGCTGCAACTGTCTCTGATTCTAGAATTCTATATGTTGTCCACCTCGTCCATCTGCAGAAAGCCACTGCCCAGATGGTGGCTGGAGTGAGGTTTGAACATTAGAATCACTGAATCTCACATTTCAGTTGTTTCTTCTCTCAAATTTCCTGCATCCAGAAGGGACTGTCTAAACCCAACTCTACACTGCAATGTAAGAAGTCTTGTGTGTGATTCTCCTTGGGAAACACCTTTGGGTGAGGAGCAGTGATATGGCATTTGTTGTAAGGCCAGGGACAGGAGATCAAAACAAAGAGATAAAGACGAAGGTACAAAAATCCAAAGAATCACAGTGTCAAGCAATGCCAGCTGCAGCACAACCTCCCCATCACACAGATTAACACTTCTGTCTTTCAGGTGGGGAAACTGAGATCAGAGAAGCCATGCGATTGGTCCAAGATCACACAGTGGGTCCACTGGATGGATAGAGAGTTGTTTATTCTGTGGCAAATGACCAAAAAGCCCCCAATACACTGGCTTAGCAAGAAAGATGATTGTTTGGGGTAACTGTAAAGTTCCCAGGTATAGTTCTAGTCTCTTGACCCAGCTGTCCTCCACCCTGGCAGTCGCCACATGAGGGCCAGAGGCTGCTGGCACATTCTACCCTGGGTTAAGTCTAGCGGAGCAGAGCACAGGGCCTTCCGCCTAAGAATCCAATCTGAAATCTCATTAGCTCTGATGAGATTGCCCGTCCACCTCTGAACCAATCGCAAGAGGCCAGGGGAAGATGGTATGCTGATTGGCTTTCACCCTTGAGCTCAGGGTCACATCTCAATGTCTGAATTCCCTAGAGGATTCTCAGCTGTTTCTGTACTAGAGGAGCTGGAGCTGATGATGGTCCATTCTACCTAGAACTCTAGATAGATTTGTCTTGGGACAAATTCTCCAAAGAAATACTAAAGTGACCACCATGACACCTTTCAGTCCACCCCATTGGAAATTCCATTTCAGACGATCTGTGGACACGGGGAATCTGTATATTTCACAGCACCCAGGTGATTTTAGGATTTGTCTAGCTAAGTCACCTCATCCTTCCTTTCTTTTCCTCCATGGAACTTGCAGATGAGAACATTGAATCTCAAAGATGTGAAAGAATGCTTTCAAGTGTGTAAAAATTGTTGTAGAACTCACCTATCTTTTTTTCTCTCTCTCTCTCAGTACTAGAGATTGAACTCGGGGGCACTCAACCACTGAGCCACATCCCCAGCCCTATTTTGTGTTTTATGTAGAGACAGGGTCTCACTGAGTTGCTTAGCACCTCGCCCTTGCTGAGGCTGGCTTTGAACTCGCGATTCTCCTGTCTCAGCCTCCCAAAGTGCTGGGATTACAGGCTTGTGGCACCGCACCCAGCTTAGAACTCACCTATCTTTTAAAAAATAATTTACTCCTGCGTTTCAAAGCTTCGGGCTGGGGAAGGCCATCAAAGGATAACCATTCCTGTGTCACACATGACCTTGACAGTTGAGTGGTTCTTTCTCTCAGCCTCACCTTCAGGATAAGCATTGTCATTTTCCTTTGGCAACAACTTCACAGCCACCGCATTGCACCCCAGAGACCTCTAGAAAAACATCCCCAGGCCGGTTCACAGAGCAGAGTAACAATGCACCTCTGAGCAAATCTCTTAATATTATAAAAGAAAAACAACAACATCTAAATATATCAACCATGATGAGCCTTCTATTTTTTGATCCATTGTCACAGAGCCTGAGGTCCAGGACTCTTAGTGTGCTAAACCGTGCTGAAATTAGACCGGAGATATTAAAAGCAATTAACGTTCCTCTCTTTATTTTTATTTATTTAAGTTTCACAATGCAATTACTTAAGAGGCCTTCAGAAGGAATCCAGAGAATCATTTTCAATCAGCAGAATGAAAATGTCGCCTTTTGTGATCTGGCAAATAAACGATGTGTAGAAATAAGTCCCTTATATGTCGCTGTGTACTATTCATTAAGGACTAATTGCTGGGGTCTCCGAATGAAATACGGCAAACTGTTCCACCTCTGTGCCAGTTTGTTTAAAATCTGCAAAGCTTTATTATTAACACTATTTAATTATGAGAATGTCAGCCATGGAGAATTCCAAACCCACACTTTCCCTTCATCATTAGTAACAGGGCAAAAATGATACACTTTCAACAATGAAGGGTTCATATTTCAAGCTTATACAGTAGCTGCTAAAAGGCTGTACTCAGAAAATCAATTTTATTAAAGTCCTTCAAGCACTAAAGGGACTCGCGTGCAACTAAGCAATTTTAAAAACATGTCCATGAGCCGCGACTTTTTGATTCATGTTTTTAGTGGGGTTATTTTTGAGTATTTTCAATATTGTCTCCTTACAGTGGGGTCAAGAGTGATTTGGGGAGGGGCCAGCAGGGAGGAGGGAACATGTGCTCGCAATTTTTTTTTAAAATTAATTTATTTAAATGCATTTCAAGTCATAGTACATATATAGAACTCAATATTTCCATGTCCTCGCGATTTTTTTCCTGCCTCGATTTCCATCAGACAGGGAGATCTATGGAACTGGTGGTCCAGGATAGAGACTAGCAAAGATGTCAAAATGCATGTGGGTGGAAATGGGGAGGAGTCATGGGGGCTAGAAGGACGTCTTTCCTCCCTGATTTTATTTTACTCTACTTTTTTTTCATTTCCAACTCTGGAAACCAATAGCTAGGAATGGCTCTAAGCCACAGGCTTTTCCGTGGAACTCGCCCCAGGTTTCCAGATTCCACTAGCCCTCCCAGAACCACATTTGTTCAAGTTCCTCCTCCATTGACCGCCTCTCGAAGATCGTCTACACGGCTTCCTGTTGTCTTTGAACTTACCCGTTGGTGATCCCTGTGCCTTCCCACACTCCTACATAAGTGTTTTGAGGGCATTCACCCTGAATCCATCTCTTGGAGCCATAGAGATACCAACTCCTTCCCTGAACCCTGGATTTACCTTTTATTATGGCTTTACTTGTCACCTACGTGGTCTCCTCCTTCCAATGTTTTTGCAAACTCTTTGGTGGCTTATGTCACCAGAGTGTCAAGAATGGAGCTGGACCACAGCAGGTGTTCAACATAGCTCAGCTGAATCCAGGGATTCATCGGTGGTTGCTCTATAAGCTGGTCTGGTATTTTTTTTTTTTTTTGTAGGTATGCAATAATTTATTTCAGTATTATTTTAGTATTTTAATACAACTAAGTATTTTAGTAGTATTATTTTGGACTAATTGGGTGATCACATGGATCTAAATATAGGTTCCCACGTCAGGTGGACTGAGTTTAAATCCTGGCGCTGACATTTTGAGCTGTCATCTTCCTAAGGGGGCTGATTAACGACTTGAACACAGACCTGGGTCTGGTGCTTTTCAGTTCCTCGCCTCATTTAAAGAATTGGTAAAGAACCTGAGCTTAGAACATAGGCCTTGTTTGAACAGGGATTTTGTTCTGTTCCTATATCACCTTGTGCATTGGTTTCTTTATGGGTAAAATGGAGACAATAGTGTCCATTCTGAGAGTTAAATGAGACCATGCACTTGCAGTGCGGACCCCTGGAGGTGGTACCTAACAGGCTCTGCATCGGGGTGCTATTGACAAGAACACACACACCATGACCATTTATTTGGTGGGGTTAAGGGTCAGGCTTCTGAGCGGTTGAGGTTTCAGGGTAAAAGCAGAGAGGAGACACCAGGATAGTTGAATCCAGTCCTGAGTCTCCACAGCCCTAGGCAAGGGCTTTCCCATCTCAGCTTCTGTCATCTTTGAAATGGGTGCAGTCATACTGGGCCTGATTGTATCCCAGCATTGTGCAGCCAGCATAAAATAACGGATCACCAAGGATCATCCTAAGTGCTATACAAGGTTATTCAGTTTCTACCTAAAATAAGTACACACTGAGGTCTCGATGCTGGCCCAGCTCCTACCAGTGCGACAAAGGCTCGTGGGTTCCGACGCCTGTCCTTCAGATCCAGGTCAGACTGGCCTTAGTCTGGTATTAAACTTGACATTTACTGAGAACTTGCGACAAAGCGGGCACCATTCCAAGCACCTCGCAGGTTAACTGGCTAAATGCTCATAGCGAGCTACCAGGACAACTACTTTGCTCCTCATTTACAGATGAGGAGCTGAGGCTCAGAGACAGGAGGTGATATGCTCGAGGTCACACAGCTAGTAGATGGCAGAGTTGGAATTGAAACCCAGGATTCTAGCTCTTTGCTACTGTCAAGCTGTTCCTCAGATAGGCTGCCTCCTTTCTTGGTCTGCTCTCTCTGGCTTCCCTGTCTCAAGATGAGCATGGAGCTCCCCTCCTCCCCATCCTCCTTGATCCTGGAAGACCTTACAGATGGGGAGAAGGGAAAAGGGATTTTATCCATAAGGACTGGAGAAGGCCAAGAGAGGCAGGGCCGTTTCAATAAAAACACAAATATATTTTAAGATGCTGGGTTATTAACATATTCATATGAAGCTTCCCTCCATGTGTGGCTGTTTGCAAAGATCATCCTTAGATCAAGTTCATAGGAAGAGCTCTCTGTCATCTGGTCTATTTCTCTTATTATTTCTGGTTTTCCATTTACACCTTGAATTGAACTGAAATGTACTTGGGTATCAAAAGTGAAGGGAGACTCTGGCTTTGTACTCTCTAAATAGTTCATTAATTTCCTCCCCCTAATTTCATTAAATTATTATTAATTTCCTGACTTCTTGGAAATACCCACCTTTGTCAAGCAAATGAATATGTAAATTTGACTTTGTTTCTGAACTTTCCTTCAATCCGTGGATGCCAGTCTGCTTGTGTTTCAATAAGGCAATTGCTGTTGTCGTTGGTTAAAATAAATCAATACCCAATGGCTGCACATTAATAATATTCTAAATTGAGAAGTTTGGAGGTGAGGTCAAAGACAACATGGACCTACTACCATTAGGGCTTGGAGTCCCTGGGCAGCCAGCCCTCCATGGAGCGTGCACCCACCCATCAAGACTGATGGAAAACTTTTGACAAATGACTCATGTTTGCCAATGAGTCATTTGACTTGTTCTCCAAATGGTTGGCGGGAAGGTTTGACAACCATCTCTGGGACATTTGTAAAAGAAAAGTACAAGTTGGTCAGGTGAAGGATCCATTTTTCATTGAAAGCCAAGAGGGTGAAGCTCTATTTTTCTTAGAACCTTCCAGAGGCACTCAAGAGAGTATTTGCCATGTTCTCTCCATGTCAGTCCATGGAATGAATTTGAGCAAAGGCAGTCACTTTGGTGTGTGGGAAAATTCACATGGTTCAGGGCTCACATCAAGGGACAAATCTTTTGGCTCTTTGTCTCAAAATCAGTGCTGAATGTATCTACCCTGTAGCAGGTAGGCTGGGGAATCCCCTTGGGGTTTGTGACTAGGAGAAGTGGTGGTGTGGGAAAGGTCCCCTTTTACTTCCTGAGTCACTTTGGACAAATTCTTGATCTATCCTGAATCTGTTTTTTTTTTTTTTTTTTTCCTTTTGTGAAATGGAAATTATAATTCCTGCCCATCTTTTTTTGTGGGAGGAGGGGGCCGATACCAGGGATTGAACTCGGGAGCACCTGACCCCTGAGCCACATCCCCAGCCCTATTTTGTGTTTTATGTAGAGACAGGGTCTCACTGAGTTGCTTAGTGCCTCGCTTTAGCTGAGGCTGCCTTTGAACTCGTGATTCTCCTGCCTCAGCCTCTCAAGCTGCTGGGATTACATATATGAAGACGAAGGTCAAGTAAGACGATGCCTGTACAAACACAATACTTCAACAAATGATATTTGTGAGTACTACAATTGGACCATGATTCTTTCTATAGATGAATTGTTGAAAACCAGTTTTTTTCCCCCTTGTTGATCTAGGGGAGAAAAGTCAGTTTCTCAATAATTTTAGTGAGAGAGGCAGAATGCTTCAACACCAATAACAAGGAGTGTGAGAGGCAGAGGTCATCCCCCAGAAGAGACTTGGTTCATTTCAGAGTTTCATTTGTGTAATAGTTTTTCTGCTGACAAGAGGGCAGTAGAGATGTTGTCCCTCGTAGAAACATCTTTACCTTTTCAAGACAGTTTCGCTCATGCAAACTCCTCAGGGGCAGTCAGGTGGGCATACTACCCCTGGTGAGCAGCTGGTTCTCCAGGAGGGGATCTCAAACATGTCTCTTGGCCATGCCAAGATTCGAGCTTATGGCTTTTCCTGGGAGGTGCCGCCAAACAGTCACTTCTTCTCGTTGCCTTCTTTTTTTGGGTTCTTCTGTTCTCTTTTGAGTTTATTCCAATCAGGTTTTGTTCCATGGAGAAAGCTCCTGTCAAGGTCACCAGTGACCTTTGGGTTGGCAAATCCCATTGTCACGTCTCAGAGTTCGTATGAGCCTCTCAGTGTTGGACAGAGTTGGTCATCGGAATCTTCAGAAAGCATTTTTTCCTCGGCTTTGAGGACACCACACTCCCCCAGATCTCATCTCATCTCCATGGAGATGACCTCCTTTCTTAACTTGAGGTCTTCCATTGCTTACCAATTTGGGAATGCTGAAGCATCTCTGGGCTCAATTCTTAAACCTCTTCCTTCCCATCCCTCTTTTCTCCTCCCTCTCTTTCTTCTCTCCTGTGCTCTTCTCTGGTTACACATATGCCTCTGTTTTTTTCTCTTGCTATTCATCCAGTCTCATGGTGTTGAATACCATCTTTTTTTTTTTTTGGATACCAGGTATTGAACTCAACCACTGAGTCACGTCCCCAGCCCTATTTTGTATTTTATTCAGAGACAGGGTCTCACTGAGTTGCTTAGCACCTTGCTTTTTGCTGAGGCTGGCTTTGAACTTGTGATCCTCCTGCCACAGCCTCCTGAGCCACTGGGATGGTGATTCACCACGCCTGCCTTTGAAGACCATCTTAAGACAAATCTCCAGATGATACTTCTGTTTCACACTTGAGGCGAATCTATCCAGTTGCCATTGAACATCTCCACTTGGTGTCTAAAAGTCATCTCAAACAGGAGTATACCAAAAAACAAATTCCTGCTCATCTGGTTCAAGCCAAGAATATCTTGTTATCGTGATCATTTAGCAATGGCTCAATATCATTGCTGGCAACAGTGATGGCCTCCTACTCTGGTTTCCCTCTTTTCGTTATTGTTACAATCTTTTATGAAACTAAAAGTCTTAAAAGGCCCATCCAAATTTAAATTCCATCACATCATTCTTCTGAGGAAAACCCTCCAGTGGGTCTCCTCCTACCTGGAAGGAAAGTCACACCCTGACAGTGGCCCAGAAGGCCAGGAACAGTCTCCCCACCTCCCCAGTCTTCCTCCCACCTACTCCTCTTGCTCCTTCTGCGCTGGCCAGACTTGCCTTTCTGCTGCTCTTCTCCCTGGTCCTTCACACGTCAGCAGCTGCTGTTCCTGCAGCCTGGGTTATCTCTCATCAGCTCTCCGCGTGGCCTACACGTGGCCTTCTCAGATGTCATCCAGAATTTTTGAGGCCATCCTTGACCCCCTCACCTTCACTCTCCCCATTGCCTTGTTTTATTGATTTAATTTTTTTGAGCTTATCACTACCTGCCATATATGTATTCGTGCTGAGCACATAGTAGGTGCTCATGGGTATTTGTTGAATAACCAAATGAATGAATGAAGCCTGGGAAGCACACATTCCTAGGAAAGTTGAGTCCGTCCACTGGGCTTTTTCCTTCTGGAGTAGAAGGGCATCCACCTCTGGGGTGGTCCTTGGTGCATGGACTTGGTGCGTTCACTGAGTCTCCTAAGTGTCCAGGGCTGTGCAGGAAAAGCAGAGCTTCACCTGTGTCTCTGAGGCCTGGATCCTGGTGATGGGCCTGGCAAGATGGAGCAGGCCTGGCTGGGGGTCAGGAGCTGCTGTTTCTCACCTGGCTCAGGTGGGCAGGAGGGCAAGGGGTGTCTGTGTTGTGGCACAGTGGGTGTTTGGTTGTGAGTCCTGGAAGGAGACACAGCTACTTCACGAGGGAGACCCAAAGTCGCGCAGGCTGCCATCATAAACTGCAGAGGTTGCTGTCCTAGGTTTGCAGAGGATTTGTCTGGATGGATTTCCTCCGGGGAAACAGTAATGTGTGTCAGCAATTACTCTTTCAAGTCAAAACACTATCTTTATCACAGGGCGCTTAGGCGCTGGCTCCCAGGGTTGCTGGGAAGGGAAAGGGTTGATACCGTGGGCCCTCAGGAGACTCCTGGGCCTGAGGCAGGGGTGGGGGTGGTAGGGCCCCCGGGCCCCCGCCCAAGCCCTCTGGAGGGACCCCATCTCAAGACACAGGGCGCCCCTAAGCTGGAACTCCGGAAAGAAAGCCAAGCCACACAGGGCTGGTTTTACGCTTTTAGTTTTGAGATAGCGATCTTGGGGGAAAATTCCCTGCATTTGTGGAATCATAAATTTTTTAAAGTCTCTTGGCTCCACTTTTAAATTTAGTGCCTGAATAAAACGTTGGCTTGAGTTCCATATTCGGTTATTAAAAATCCTACTCAGGCCTGGGAGATGAACATTCGCACACCTGCCTACCCGCCTGTAGGAAGACATGCGCACCCAAACGTGGCTGTCCTCACGAGCGACTTCATGGGAAGAGGGGCTCCCAGCACCCCCAGTGTGTGCCTGTTAAATGAAGGCATTGGATGAGGAAGTCTTTAAAACTCTTTTACCAAAAACATTTGTAAGTACCCCAGGCTATACACTCACCAAATTCATTGTTTGATTTTTACCCTTGATTTTTTAAAAATAAATGAATACTCCTGTGTGTGTGTGTGTGTGTGATTGATAAAAGGAAGTTCTGGAAGAATACAGATCAAATTGATGATAATAATGATTATCTCTGGAGAGGGACCCAGCGTGGGAGGAAGTTTAAGTCAGAGGAGACTTAAACTTATATGTAATTTTTTTCTAGGAATATATATAATCACATATTTGTGTTTTAATTAAAATTATTTTTAAATTAGCACAAGATCACTCTAGACAATCTAAAGGCCATTAAAAAGTATAAAAATAAAAATAAAAATGAATTACATTTCTTCCACCCCAGAGACGGCCCTGTGGCTATGTTGACATTTTACATAGGGAAAAGTTTCCCAGCCACCAGGTCTGCTCATGCAAGGTGTTCTTGTGAGCATCACCAGGACGTTGCTTTTATAGATGGGGCAATAGTTTGGGTTTCATGACTGAAAGTAATGACGCATTCTTCCCCCTAAGTAGAAATCAACTATAAAATACTCTGAGGAGTAAAATGTTGAAAGTGTCTATTTTGACCACTTTAAAAACACAACATCTGTGACTTTTATTTTGGATGGATTATGGATCATAAGAGTCCCAGGCCTGATCAATATTTACCCCAATGAAGAGAAAAGGGGAAAATCGCTAACAAAAGGAAGAGGTGAAAGATGCTGAGTTAAGAAGAAAATTTCTAATTTTTGTTTTAAAGGCAGTTCAGTAAAAAGTCGACTTCCTCCCCATGGTTCTATTAGACTTCCAAAAATGCCATAAAACACCTGGAGTTCAGGTATAACTGACAAGGCCCAGTAGATAGATTCCTTTAAAAACCAAAACAGAAAAGCCTACAAACAGCTAATCTGTATTTTGGAAACCTTCTCCATGAACTATAACTGGGGTTTAATGATGGTAACAGAGTGCATGTTCTCAGGCAAACACACACTCATACTTTAGAAGCATCAGAATGGAAAACAGACACCATTAACTGCCTGATTTATGTCTAATATTAAGTGATTTTCAAAATAATGCCCCAAGTAAGAATGTATGGTACAATGGTGATTTATAACATTGCCAAAAAATAACAAAAGCCTAAAAGAGACACAGCATGCGTATTTGTGTTAGAGAGAACACAGGAGACTGAGTGATTCAGCTTCTACTTTAGAATGAACAGGGGGCTCCGGGCAAAGAGGAGGAAAAGGGAGATGGCATTAGGATCCCAGGTTTCGCATTTAGTAGGAACTGAAAAAAGAAGCTTTGGGGTTTTTTTTGGTTTTTTTTGGTATCAGGGATTGAACTCAGGGGCACTCAACCACTGAGCCACATCCCTGGCACTTATTTTGTGTTTTATGTAGAGACAGGGTCTCACTGAGTTGCTTAGTGCCTCACCGTTGCCGAGGCTGGCTTTGAACTCACAGTTCTCCTGTCTCAGCCTCCCAAAGTGCTGGGATTACAGGCTTGAGCCCCCGTGGAAGAACCTTTCATTGAAACCCCAGCCTTGGCCTCAGGAACCTTGCAAGGCCCTCCTTGGGTATCATCCTTGTATCAGATGCTTCCTGCTCTATGCAGCCTGCTCTATGGATTCTGTATTGCCAAGTTCCCTGTAGAGGAACCCTCAATGTATACACGAAGGGGAATGGAAGGAGGTAAGATGGGGTCCCAGGGCCTACACTTGAAAGACCATTGCTTGGTTATTTTGCTTTAAGCATTTACTTCTTTCAGCCCCCATTAACATAATTTCTGTGCTGGAAAAGTTGGGTGCTAAATGAGAAAGACAGATTCAAAAACTAACATCTTTAACCTGAAATGGATTCATTGTAACCTGGGGTTAGCAGAGATGTAAAGGGCATCTGGTCCCAGTTTACCAGATGCTGCCATCTCCTGAGAGACACACTGGTAGGCACTTTCCTCCTGAATGCCACCATAGGGAGAGGGAAACACATTGCCAACTCAAGTCTGAGAGTCGGTCAGTTTTCCTCATATTGAGTTAAAATCCAGTTCTAAAAATCTTTAATCCAAAGGTCTGTGTTATGGGGTCCTCATGATGACAGGCTGTCACATCTTGCTGGAGTCACCTTCTGTGTATCTTCAGCTATGTCGTACCTGCAAGTTGCCAGGGCTCATTGAGCTACACATGTCCCTCCTAGTTGAGAAGCCCGGAAACCTGTCTGGGTTTTGCTGAACGGATAACCTTCAATTCCGTTGTTCAAGAAAGAGATCCGGTATTTGGCATGGCTTGTCTGAATCAGGGCTCCTTCCACAGTAAGTGACAGGAACCCAACTCAAAATGGGCTTTTAGCAAAAAGGAGTTGTTTGGCTCACACCCCTGAAAAGCCCAGCTGCATTAGGCACAGCTTCTCTGTGGCCTCAATAGAGGACTCGGGACTCAGGTACCCTACAGCCACCTCTGCACTTTGCTCCTTTCTCTTGGCTCCCAGGGTGACAAGATGACCACCAACATCTCCACATGTCTACATTCACTCTCACCTAAGGAAAAAAAAGGCTCTTGCTCCTGATGGTTTGGAAGAAAATTGGGGGAGAGTCTTGAATCTCATTGACCTGAACTGGGTCATGGCCCGTCCCTGCACAGAGAGCTGTGGTCACAAATACTTTGGCGCTCTGGCCAGCCAGGCGTTGAGTCATGTCCCCACCCAGAAGGTGGCAATGGAGCCTGTCTGCTACCAAAGGAGCCAAGAATGGGAATATGGGGGGATGGGTTGGGGGATGTGTTGCTAGAAGGAGGAAGAGTGGAACCTGGGGAGTCCAGGGGACAGTGCCAGTGCATCACAGGCTTGAAGACCAGTGGCTGCTTGATAAGAGGTCACCATTGGGGCCATTAAAAGATTCTAGAAGAGTTTAAGGAAGAGCTTGGTGGGCCCTCCCTCCAGCTTAGGAGTGTCCTTTGTGAACACAGAGACAGCTCCTCCCTTCAGTTTTGGATAAAAGCTTTTCCTTACAACCTCCCCGGCTTTAGTGGCACCATTCACACTTCTGGGCTGTTGCCACATTGTTCAGAAGGAAAGTTGATTTTTACACTTAAATTAGGTTGCTTAAAAAAAAAACTAGCTACTTTTCCTTTTTTCTCCCTTTCTCCTCTTTTTTTTGTTCAAAGACAATATTCCTGCTCAGAGTCTCACAGGAGCTTTTGGGTGCTCAATGTCAATCACAGGGATAAGAAATGAGGCTACAGACAGGCCCTCAAGAGCATCCTTATTAGAAGGTGGCGGGTACCAGGGCCCAGAGAAGCACTCTAATGAGAAGCAAAAAGAGCCCATATGGTCAGGAAACTGGAGTCCTACTGGAGTGGCTTCTGCCCCACATGGAAATCAGTTTTAGAAACAGAATAAACATAACTGAGATTGTGTAGCCACCCATGAGAGAATGTCAGGGTCTAACAGGCATCACGCCTAGACTGTGTTTTTCTAAGATACTGAAAGATACCAAAAAATAAAACATGGCAGGGTTGGGGGGGGGGGAGGCATTTCAGCAAATTGAACGACAAAACATTAGCTTCCCAATTATACAACATCTTCTTACAAATTTGTTCAGATAAGACATATTAGTTCGATTAAGACAAATAGCCCTGTAGAAAAAATAGTTAAAGGACTTAACCAGGCAGTTCATTAATGAATAAATTCATTGTAATCAAGGAAATGCAATTCAAAAGAATAAGAGAGAATATTTTGGGTCCACCTAAAAAGGCAAAATCTTTTTTTTTTTTTTTTCCCAGTGCTCAGGGATCTATCCTAGGATCTTGCACATGCTAGGCAGCCTCTCTCTGCCCCTGAGCTATACTGCCTGTCCCTAAGATAAAGTTATTTAAAAAGATGATATCCAGAGTGGGTAAAGACGTGAACATATACTACTTCACACTGCTCAGGAGGGTATGAAGGGTCCAAATATTTTTTTTTTGGAGGACAATTTGGCAATTTCTATCCAAAACTTCAAAACTATGCATGGTCTTTGACCTAGCAAGTCCATATTTGGGAATCATCCTGAAGAAAGTAGAAATATTTAGAAATATTTATGTGTAGGAATAATAACTGAAGATTTTTTTTGCAATAGCAAAAAGTTGACAAGCCATGCTTTTCAATAATAGGGATCAATGAAAAGAGACATGCAAAGTTACACTTTGGAAGGATTTGATGACATGAGAAATGTCTAAAACACATCTGAAATTAATAGGCAAATTAGGAAATAGTATATACATAAATATATATGTGTGCATTTATACGTTTATATACTTGCACACACAGATGTATTATATAGGCTTGAAGGAAGAAAGATTGGAAAGATAATCTTTAGAATATTGATTATAGCTACCTGTGGGTTTGGGATAATGGGTGATTTTTTTTGCGCATGTATTTTTCTATCATTGTGGATAATGGCTACTATTTATTGTGGATTTTTCACATGCTAGGCACCGTGATAAACCCTTTCTATATAATAATTCATCACACCACAGTGTGAGATAGATATTCTAACTATGCTCACTTTACAGATGAGGAAACTAAGGGGATGTGCAGCTCTTCAAGACCACTCCCCAGATACCCGGAGGCCAGGGCTCCCTGCAGCCGGGCCTTTGTTACTGGGGGGCCTGCAGAGCAGGGCTGGCCTGAGAGAGGACGATTTCTACTTGCGGATGAGTCATCCTTCATTAGCTAATGCTCACATGGGGTGTGTTCTGAGCCAATTTCCCTTTCTCTTCATCCTAAAAGGAAGATGTAGAGTATACTGGATGGTAGCTGTGTGGAATTCCAGCCCTGTGTGCCCGTGCAACCTTGGGCAAGTCACTGACGTCCCCTGGGCCTCAGTTTCTAGACTTGTTGCCCTGAGGCTTCCTGGTTCTACTCTTGAAAGAGGATCTCGAAATAGCTCAAGGACATTGCCCGAGCCTGAGGCAAGTTCTTTCTTCAGGTCCCAAAGCAGGATATCTCAGCCTACTTTAAACCCCTCTGAACCTCTGCTGCACAAATGATTTAATGCTTGCCTCCGTCTATCCATCCGTCCATCCGTCCGTCCGTCCGTCCATCCATCCATCCCTGCAATTGACTCCAGTGTGCCTCTTCGTCTCTGTGTTCCTATCCAGTCCCCCACAAGGGCTCTGTGGGGCGGCTATTAAGTGACTGGAATTCTGGAGAAAAATACACTTTTTATATATGTGTCCATGAGAAAAAGAAACATCAAAAACAATTAAGATTTGGTGGCTGTCTCTCTATTTGAACTCTCCCGGGCAAGTTCAGCATCAAAATGAGCTCACACCCTCCGACCTTCGGAGAACTTGCTGAGTGGTCAGTGAGGTCTGTGAGTGGCAGAGTGAGTGACCATCACAGACCACGTGACCAACTCAGTCCTGACCCAGGGCTTAGTTCCATGCACATCGATCAGGCGTCTTGGATGAGTGTCGTGAGGAGGAGAGGGTCAAGGAGAGGACTTTGTCCCCTGGGAATACACACAACCCCCTTTGAGTGAGAGATTGTGTCAGCTCCCTGTGGGAACCCACCAATGGAGGAATTGGAAATTCTGACTCCTTACCTGGGGCTTACAGATCCCACTGAGGTGGTCCTGTCCCCTCTCTGATCTCACTCCGCTCTGTTCCCAGCATCCCCAGCTCCAGCACCCTGGCTTTCTTTAGGTGGCAAGGATTTTCCACTCTTATTCCATCCTGGGGCTTTTTGCATCTCCTTCCTGAAAGGCTCTTCTCTGGTTCCTTCTGGAGTCAACTCACAGATGGAGCCCTGGTTTGTCTCACTCATTGCTAAGAATCCCCAACCCTTAAAACACTGAATGTTACAGAACAGGTTCTCAATAAATATTTGACACTTGGGAAGTTTTTTTCAGGAGGCATCCCTGAGATCTGCCTGGAGGAGGTAGCCTGTGCCTTGGGCGCAGCTCACTGGGCCTCTCTTCCTCTGGCCTGCTTCCTGTGTTTTCCACCAAGCCATGCACTCTTTCCCACGATGACCTCATCCGTGCATGGACTTGATTTCAGCTGCTCTCTTTGCTCAGGCCGCACCACGACGCCTCTCCCTGTCCCTGTCTTTCCCCCTCTTTGTCCATTCTCGGCTGTCCTATTTCTAGTGCTTAATTACAGTCCTGCTATGCAGACAGGGACGATGCCATCATTCTCAAAAGATGATTGTGTCTGCTCGCTCTTTTGTCCAGAGTAGAAAGACGGTAAGACTGTCCCAGTCATAAAAAGGGGCACTGTGTTAGCTGGAAACCATTTCAGAATGCGCTTGGAGTGATGCTATCTGTCACCAGGCTCATGAGTCTCTTCCAAATGACCCATGGAGCTTCCAAACTGCTCTGGGCGGGATGTCTTATTAAATTAATTGTGATTTTTTTAGACCTAAGCGCTTTTATATTTTAAGAAGCTCTTTTAAAACAGTTTTTTGTTTTGTTTTGGTGTGTGTGTGTGTGTGTGTGTGTGTGTGTGTGTGTGAGTGTCAAAGACAGGCATTGGAGTTTGTCCAACCAAGAACAAATTTAGACACTAAGCAGTTTGGGTGGGAAATGTGCTTCTGCGTTCAGACTGAGCTGAGGCCCTGCAAACAGATTGGTCCTCACTGGATGCACAGGCAAAGGACCGGAGGCTAAAGCTTTTCAAGGTCCTTTGAAAATGTTCAACACCTGGGAGATGGGATGTCAGGGGAGGGTAGGAAGTCATTGTCTCCAAAAGGAGAAAAAGAATATTAGCAACTGAAAAGAAATAACAATGCTCTGTACAAAATTAGAAAAATGGCCTTTTTTTACAGTTAAAAAATTATGTGTAAAATAGAATAGGAGCGTATTTTCCTGTATTTAATATAGCCTAGGTAGGAGCTAGGTGACAGGAAGGAGCTGTGTCCAGCCTGGGAAGACGTTTTGAGGGCCTTATTGTTCGGTGGCTGCCTCTCTGTTGTGCTTCGACCTCTTTAGAAGCCACCTAAGATGCTCTGAAGAGAAAGCTTTTGTGGTGGTAGAAGGGAGCTTTTATTCTCCATCATAAATCAGAGAGTTTAAACTTCCCTGGCAAGAGAAAGATTTAGGAATTAAAATGATGAAAACTTATAAAATCTTTCCAACAGGACGGTAATTGCAGTAATAATCCCCTTTGTTATAGAAGCTACTGTATTATGAGTGACCTTGACTTCCATTATGTACTGTTACCTTTAGCTCAGAATCTATAACTCAGGGGACTATTAATTATCTTGCCATAAGTGCCGGCCAGAGTGGGGGGCTTTCTGAAGGAGTAAATGCCACGTCGATAGGAACCGGAGCTCCTTGGCCGCTTGACGGCTGTTATCTGCGATTAGGGTTCCTCAGCCCACGGTCGGAGCCAGGAGATTATTCCCGCTTAGGCTCCCACGCCGCCTCCAACTTTTCTGATCACCGTGACCTCTATCTGTGATTTACCCCAGCTTGCAAAACAAAACAACGTATATCATTCAAAAGCTCCTACTTTTTCAACAACCACGTCCCTGGCGTGTGTTCTGCTAAGAGTTGGGTAAGGACGAAACACTGTGTTTTGAAATATTTTTTCCCCCTTGGGGTATTTTTTCAGTTTACAGTGTAACCCATGGAATGAGAGTCTCATCCTCCATCGTGGGAGAGAACATTAATTATCCTATGTCCCGCTCAATAAATGTTGCATATGTTACTTTGGGGGTGACACAAAGAAGATCTATATTTTTAAATGAGCTATAAATCAGATTAAAGGAGGGCATTTCATTCGCCATCTTTTTCTTAAAAGGGCTAGCCCAAACCCGTGTTCTGACTACTCGGCATCCGTTGGAAATTTTATCCTTCGATTTTAATCTTCAGTTACAGCCAAGGAACTATTCCGAGAAGTTCTCCACAATCGTGCCTAACCCCAAAGCAAAATTTCCATTTTTCCCCCCTAATGCCCTAATTGAATTTAGGGGTCGGCTATGTTTTGCATAGGCATGTAACCCACATCAATGGCACACATTCAAAAAGAGACTTATGGAGTGGATCAGATAAATATGGGCTGCAAATGTGCTGATTTACCCCAGCTTGTAAAACAAAACAATTTACGTATACAATTTAAACATTCTTTCTAGTTTTTCACAAACCACATCCCTTGGGTGTATAATTGAGATTTCCTTGCCACCCAGAAGATAGCGAGATAGTCCTCCGGGCTTTGTTCCCCTTCTGTGGGAGGGCAGCTGGGGCTGGGGGCTGCTTCTTGGAAATGAGCTGCAGTCGTAGCAGCTGTCAGCTGCTGGACCAGGCCGGCGACGCTAGGGAGCAGGCTGACACCAGGATTATGGATGTGCTGCAGACACCCGTCAGAAAGGCAGAAGCCCCTGCAGAGAGGAGCCTCGGTCAGTTCCCTGTTTTATTCAGGGCTCAATAGAGAAGAGAGCTGAAGGAAACGCAGGGAAGGACAGACTTGACACACAAAGGCCACTGCCAGCTTGAGCCATGCGGCCATGAACAGGTGCCTGCATCAAACACAAGAGCAGCAGCCAACAGAAAGGGGACTTATTTCTACCTTGGGTCCTAGAGGAAAGGGATGTAGATCTTCTCCGGGGGAGGCTCTGGCCTGTTCAAGGACTGCACTTCTTCAGCAACCAAGAGACATGGGTACTATTTTCCTAAGTGATGTCAGAATAGCTATAATATGTGGGCTAGTCCTAACTGTCTTCAGTAGAAGGAGAGAAATGGAAGGAAGAGAGGAAGGAAAGAAAGAAAAGAAAGCAGTAATGGAATCCTCCAGTGGAATATTATACCACTGTTAAAAGAGACAAATTAGATTGTGGAGGAGAAAACACAAGTTGTAGAATCTTACAAACATACCAAGCATGGCTGTGGGTCCTGGTATCTATAGTAAAAGCACAAAAATTAACATAAAAAGGAAACCCACAGCATCCAGCCCAGCTGCTGGGGAAAGAGAAGGGAAGTAGAGGGCCAAGGCAGGGAGGGGGTGGAAAGACTGCAGGTTTAGATCATTGTTTTCTTTTTATTAAAATAATCTGAGCCAGGCACGGTGATACATGCCTGTAATTCCAGTGGCTCAGGAAGCTGAGGCAGGAGGATCACGAGTTCAAAGCCAGCCTCAGCAAAAGCGAAGTGCTAAACAACTCCGTGAGACCTTGTCTCCAAATAAAATACAAACTAGGGCTGGGGATGTGACTCAGTGGTCGAGTGCCCCTGAGTTCAATCCTTGGGACCCACCCCCCAAGAAAAGATAATCAGAAGTAAATACTGGCAAGCTTGTTTGTTTTTGTGATTCTCTGTATTCTTTTATATTTAAAGTGATTTTTTTTTCCAAAGAAAAATAACTGGCAATATGAGCATGGAAATAGCAGAGAGAAGCCCACACTGAGCACAGCTCAGGCTGGTCCATAAGCCTCAAGTCGGAAGATGGCTCAGAAGTTGTGGAAGTCAGTCACCTTTTTAATTTTAAATTGCACCATTTGGGTGTAATTGAGTCTCTTTTTCTCCCCTGCCCCTCTCCTTTTAGTCAAATTAAACTTATTGATTAGAGCCCATTAGTATGTAATGGATTGTTAATTTGACTCTTTTTACAAATCATATTTATCTGTACCAATAAAATATTTGGATTTAATATTCATATGTGACATTTATGGTGATGTTGATTGAAGGCCAAGCAATTTGAAGGGAATGCAGACACCTCGTCCTTTATTCACACAAGAGAAATGTACAATTAGCTGCATGAACACTTCCAAAGGTGGGACACTTAAATACAAGAAAAATCAGAGAAAAGGGAAGTAACCCCAGACAGCATCTGCACACTCTTCAGAAGGAGACCAGAATTGGGGCACCTTAGTGTTACTCAAGTTATTTAAAATATGGTTGCAAAACCCCAGCTAGGAATGAAAATCAGATTTTCAGTGAATCTCTGTGGAGCTATGGCCTCTTCTGCTCATTTCTCTTTTCGAGGGAAATAGAACCCAAAGAAAGTTCAAGTCCTCTCTTCCTTTTGCTGATAGAGGGCACTTAGCAGGCAGTTGCTTAAATAGAAAACATGAATATGGCTTCTGTGTGTTTCAAATAGATATTAACCAAATGCTGCAGGTGATGTGAGTGCTGGGAATACAAGATACAGATACTGAAAACTACTACCATTTATTGAGTGCCTTTTGTCTGCCTGGTTCCTGGAATGATGATGATAAAAAGTGCTTAATATCTAGCCCAGCCTGAGTAGAACCTGGCAGAAAACCACCAGTAAGCTTTACTGGTATATCAGATGAATTTTTTGTCCTGCTTATTTCTTGAACAGGAAATGCTGCACCCAAACTCCTTTAATGCCTAATGATAGGAGCTCTATTTGCCTATACTAATGAGATATTTATTCGTTTTCTTTAATTTTTTAAAATATTTGTACCAGTCTTCATGCATTGTTTTTTTAAGTCTGCTTGTCTATTTTGCAAGCCACCTCAAACCTTTTGGGAAGCAAATAGGCTATACATTTTAAATAAATAAAAAAATAAATACATGTTTTTTTCGATTCTGGCCAAATTCTATTACAAAGAGAACCAAGACACAATCAAAATTCCTTTGCTTCCCAGGAGGTTGTCCTATCAATATTGTATAAAGGAAGCAGGTCATTGGCTAGGCCTCAGAATTCTTTTTATTATTTCAAGGATTTGGGGGTAATATGTGCTATGATGAGAGTCAATCTGTAAAAATAAAATTTCATTTTGCAAGGTGGCAACAAAAAAATGTCTTGCACAATTGAGTGATGAGCAATGACAATATTTGGTCCATGATCTTTGTAAGACAAAATGTTTGACTGGTCACCATTAATGATGGAGTCTGATTGCTACAACTTTTTTTGACAGCCAGCTTCCACAGAAACTATATGCAGCCTGTTGTCAGGTCGTTTTACTGAGCTTGGGAACTTTCCATTTGTCACTTAACAGCCATATGTCAGAGCAAGATGCTTTAAACATGAACTCTGATTTTTTTTTCAGTTATCATCTGAGATGGCATGAACTTTTGCCAGTAAGAAATGACCTAATTTTTGAAATACTAAACTTTATTTAAAAAATAAAACCAGTTGAACATGCAAGTTTTCATATTGAATACCATCATAATTTTTCCCCCTAAGAAACCCAACTCCCTCCATAAGCGGTCATTATCCTAGATAAGTATGTGGTGAGTCCGGATATAGAGAGGAAGTGGGGAGTTTCCTTGGACTCAGCAGAAATTTGGTGTCAAAGCAGAAATATCCCCTTGTAAATGCATGGCTAATAGTTATATAGCTCTTTTTTTTTTTTTTTCTGTTCAAGTCCTGGAAGATATACAGGTTTTTTTTTTTTTTACACAAATATGTCACGGCTCCTGACTGAACTTGCAAAATCCTAGAGGACAGAGAAAAGATTCCCTTTGCTTATTTCTCTCTGCAGGACCTAACAAAATAAGTATTTCTGGATTACCTGGTACAGTTAGGGATTAGAAATGTTCTTTAAATCTTGACCAAGTTTCTTCCTACTCTAGCAATGCTGTTTTTCACATCTGGACCGAGGATCACAATATTCTGAGAATTAATTAAATGTTAAACAATTCTTGTGTTATTTTGGCTGTTGTAAAAACCAAGTAATAAGGCAAAAACTTTTATAAAATATATAATAATGATTTATACAGTAAATTATACTCCCTCAGGCAAAGATGTAATATAAACCACAAGGTATTTGGCCTCTGCAATGTTTAAGACATCTTAAGATGCTAACTACCATGAGATTTATTAATATTTTTAATAGTTAAATGACTTTGACTTTGAAAGTTACCTAATATTCTATGAGGTCTGAGGTTGGAACTTGTTTTTCATTTTTGTCTTTGAATGTGCCTGATGCAAGCAGGTTAGTGTGGATGCTTAATGGCGTATCATAAAGGATTTAACTTAATTCCACCATAATGAATTAATTCTCTTGGTGACACTGTTTTCATTATAGATTTAATGACATCATCTTGGCCAAGATTCAAGAATTCAGAACTCCAAGTTGGGCTGAACTACGTAAAATCAAAAATGGGAGAGATGATTCTGCTTCGGGTCTACATTTAGTCCAACTGCGGATGAGGGTACATGGGAATATCTATTATTTTGAGTAGTTAAGTTAAAAATAAAACTCCTAACACCAGTGAGGAAATTGAATTCTGCAATCTCTTAAACTGTCTTCGGGGACCTTCATTTTACAAAACAGGAAACCAAGAAGAAGAAGAAAGCCTCCGTGTTCCTTTTCATTTGTTTATGTCAGGATTATTTGTTGAGCACAATAAAGGATAAGTATGCCCTCTCTGTCATAATTCAGGAATGAATTTTCACCAGCTCAGAAAAGGAGAAATGGGTGTCAAGATATTTAGGCTGCATTTTTGAGGGCTGGGTTTGATTTCCTTTCAGATTTGTTTATTTTGTGGAATTAGAGGGATGGAGCATCCTATTTTTATAGGCTTGTATTGTTAGCCCAGGAATGTTTTGGCAGATGCAAAATTAGAAACAAATTTCGTGTGTTCTTCGGTGCCCTTCAGGGCCTAAGAGGCCGGGAACAGAGTATGGTGGCTTGTCATCAGAGCTCTGGGGAAGCCACAAGGAAACGGAGCTTAGGAACCAAATTGCTCAAAATGGGAAAGAAAGGAAAAATGTACAGCAGATGCTCCCAGACTGGAGTGTAACCCTAGGATGAAGGGACCACCGTAATGCTAATTGGTCTTGAACAATGGCTGTTTGCACCAAGAGAAAAGAGAGGGCCCTGTTTCTCTCTGATTCTGTTGTATAGGCCTCTTTCTGGGATTTGAAATTGATAATTGTAGACACAAAGACACACTTGGCCTAATTTGCAGCCCATTTGGAATCATGAGTGTCACCCTGCATGCCTGGTTGCTGTGCAGACGGTTCCTGCCGGCTTCAATCAAATCGGAAAAACACAAGTTCTGGTTGTCTTTTTTTTCCCCCATGCTATCCCACTGGTTGTCAGTGCCCTGGGTGTTGAAATGAGAAATGTTATGGTGATTTTTAGAAATGTTCCTTATGCTTTGAAACCGGCAACACTGCCAATTTCAAGAGTGAGAAAGGAACCAATCAATAGGGGTATCAAGTCTGAATTCGGGAGTGTTTTAGTAACACAGATATAATTTCTGATTTCCATTTCTAAACAGAAATCTTGCTTGAACCAGTTAAGTAATTATGAACTCAGTGATCTCCAAACGTCATTTAAATATCACCCTTATGATTCTGGAGGGCGGGAGGCAGAGGCCATATCTGAGTATTCCTTTTATGACCATCTTCCTGTTTTTCTTTCCAAACACTTTTTCTAAAATATTTTTTTAAAAAGAAAAGTTTACATCACTTCCATAAAAAAACAAACAAACAAATACTTCCTGCTAATGCAAAATAAAATAATTGCTGCTTCTCTAGGGCTCTGTGAGCCTAGAGCTTCTGTTCTTCCTTTAAATAGAGGTGATTTTGTGTCAGAAAGGTACTAATGATGTAGTAGCAGCAGTGGAGAATATCTGTTTGAAAATCAGAAGGAGGCAAAGAGCAGAGAAAAACTACAAAGAAAAAGGCCTGGAAGATGTGACCTTATTTAATACCCATAGTGGCTGCATCTCCTGGTTGGTACCATAAGACAATCTTGCCCTGAAGGAGGTCTGTCCACTGAGTGAGAAAATATCATCAGAGCTGATCCTATGCATTATCACTATTATTTTTTTTTCTAGATGCATGCTGATTTTTATAGTATACCCTGTGAGTTCCCTAGGAACTTAGGATACATATACCTGGCTGCCTGCCTGCGACTGTTTCTCCAGTCGGCACTGGACTATGGGTTTCTCACATTGTCTTACATTTATCTTCACAGTAAATCTAATTTCACAGGCATCCTCTTTTACAGGAAACTAAGGCCAAGAGAAGCTCGCTCACCTAGAGTCTCCCAGGCAACAACTCAATGAAGGTGGAGTACCATGTAGAAAGTCTTGATGTCTCTGTTTTACAACAAACAAAGCTCATTGGTATATGGTGTTCTGTCTCAAGGCAAAACCAACCTCCCTTCTAGAAAAACGTAACTGCTTCCTCTATTGGTTAGCTATTGCCACAACAATGCTGCATAACAAGTCATGTTCAAACTCAGTGGCTTAAAACAATAGTCACTTACGATGGCTCCTGCATCTGTGGGTCAGTTGAAGAGAACTGGCTTGGGCCACAGCAGCCAAGATGGCTGTGCCTCCTCCAAGGACCAGCAGGCTGGCCAGGGTATCGTCTTCCTAGGGCAATGGCAGTGAAGCAAGATGATAAACCTGAGTTAACAAGAGTGACAACCCTCTTTCAAGCCACTGATGGCATCATGACTCCAAACAGCCAACTGGCCAAGGCAAATTATAGTACCAAGTCCAAAGTCAAAGGCAGGGAAAACACTTCACCTGTAATAGAAGATGACAGACACGTGACAAAGGATGTGGATGGACATGGGAGGGATCATTGGCCCCATTAGGGCCAAGAATGCCATCTCCTGCTTCCTCTTCCTAGGCCCCCAAGCACAGTCTTCCCTGTTATTTTGTGGGATGGAACCCAAGACCTCACACATGCTAGGCAAGCTCTCTGCCCCTGAGCTACCCGCCCCCAGCTGTTGCTGAATTGATAATTTTCTTAGCTACAAGGAAGATCTCAATCCAATCCAGTTCCCTGGCAAGAATATTGTACAAGAAGGAGAAATGCTACAGTTACTAAGTATCTACCACAGACCTCTGTTTCCATTGTGAGTTCAAGGAGAAAAAAGGACTTTCCCATGTCCAAGAGCAAATGGGTGGCAGAGACTGGAGCAGACTTGGCCCTCAGTCTTGTCCAGGCTGCCTCCTACCTGACGAGATCAGTGAGATCAGAATCACTGGGGTGTCTTGTCGTTATCTTCAAAAAATAAGGAAACTGCCAGGTGCAGTGGTCCATGCCTATAATCCCAGTGGCTCTGGAGGCTGAGGCAGGAGGATCACGAGTTCAAAACCAGCCTCAGCAAAAGCAAGGTGCTAAGCAACTCAGTGAGACCCTGTCTCTGAATAAAATACAAAATAGTGCTGGGGATGTGGCTCAGTGGTCAAGTGCTCCTGAGTTCAATTCCCAGTACTCCCCTCAAAAACAAACAAACAAACAACAAACAAAAAAACTACTGGACTCCATAGAGAACAAAGTATTTCATTCAAATTAAAAAGTAGCATAGCACACATTATTTACAGAAGTCAACTATAGCCATATTCTAGATACACCCCTGCATTGTAACAGAGACTAGATGTTGGTATGAACACAGGATCCCATTTAAACAAATGAGACTGAGTTGCACTGTTTTTAATTATTTAAAAAACAAACAACAAACAAAATAGTAGTGAAGTCATTTATATCAGGCCATTTCTGTGACCCATTATTTTTTAGTCAGTGAAATAAAATATTCTAGTTTCGCTTACCCTTCTGTGCATGAAAACATTTTCATTTTAGGCCTTGATGATTTTTTTTTCTTTCATTTATGAAATAAAGTCAATTTCACTATGTAGGTGAACTTATTTAGTCAAATTACTTGGCATTCTTCCCTCCCAAAGCTAGAGAAAGATGTCCATAGGAGACATGATTCCTCTAAGTATGGAGCCTTGTTTTGGCAGAGAAAGATTTTGGACCCAGGGCCTGGGGGTCAAGTGTCCACTCCACTGGCAACCCCTCCCAGTATGTGGCACTCCCTCCAGCTCAGAGGATGCAGCCAGGACCTTTGCTGGCTCTGTGCCTCCCCTATGATCAGTATCATCTTACACATGCCCAAGCCATGCTCAAGTATCTGTGCAGCCTGACACCATTCAGAAACGCTACCAAGGACCACAAGCTAAGGCAGAAATCAAGTGATTTTCAGAATGGAAAGACCTAAGAGACCATCTCAGCCCTTTATTTTCAGATGGGAAAAGAGGCCCAGAGAGATGAAGCATCTTGCCCCAGGTAGCACAGATTGTAACTGTTTGGGCCAAGGGTTGATTTGGTGGTTATTTATGGAGATGTCACTCTCCTCTCCGTTGGGAAAACTCCTGGAGGACTGAGTTTCTGCTGATTTCATCTTTGCCGTCCTTATTAACGTATTAGTATCTTCAGGAGTGACATGAGGATTTCTGGCTGCTCTATGAGTTATCCCCAAGGCACATGGTATAGTCCTGAGTCTGCTCGAGGAGGCTTTTGATAAATGTGAGCTGTAAGCAGTGCCTACATTTGTATTGCATTTTATGGTTTTAAAAAGCATTTTACAAATTGGAATCATATGCCTTTCACTCAATAATTCCATATTCCCTGAAAATGACTTCAAAAGAAAACAAATAGTAAATATGTATTTTAAGATATTAAAGCACAAAGATGTTCATGACAGTGATTTTTTAGAATAGCACAAGGTTTGTAGCAAAACGAAGTTCCAACAACGGGAAACTCTAAGTAGATGGTGGTCTTGCAGAGCCATTTTAATGACGCAAAAGTGCTTATGTAATATTAAAATCAAAAACAAGATGTGAAACTGTACATATAGGCCCTTAATCAAAGCAGGAGAATGTGAAATCTTTTCATCCAAAAAACCCAACCTCAAATCATGAATGCAAAAAAAAATAAAAATAAAAACAAACTAACAAACAAGCTATCAGTTTTTTTTTGTTTTGTTTTGGTTTTTTTGTTTTTTGGTCTTTTTTTTGGTACTGGGGATTGAACTCAGGGGCACTCGACCCCTGAGCCACATCCCCAGCCCTATTTTGTGTTTTACGTAGAGACAGGGTCTCACTGAGTTGCTTAGTGCCTCGCCATTGCTGAGGCTGGCTTTGAACTCGCGATTCTCCTTGTCTCAGCCTCCCAAAGTGCTGGGATTGTTTTGTTTTTTAATTTTGGATTGGATAGGTTACCGGCAAGGGTTTTTTCAAAACTAATTTGGAGCTTTCATATTTCGTTTAGTGAGTATTTATTATGGAACCAATGTCTTGTTTCAAAATAAAAGCCATACCCACATTTATTATCTCGTTTGATTACTGAAGCCTCTTAGCAGAGAAAGCACACTTATCACCCTTCTTTATATAAACAATGTAAATGAGGCTCCGAGATGTTTTAAAATCTGAATGGTTCCAGTGAGTGTTGGAGGGGAAATTCCTAAGAGTTCTGGATTTCTCTGCCCGTGCTCTCAGCCCCCTGCTTGATGGGCCTGGGTGGGGATTGTGCCTGATTCTCTGGTCTTTTCAGGATGTTCAGTTTCAAGTAAGAACACAACATGTTTTGTGGCCACTGGGAAAAACCACCTCTAAGTTCATCTTCCTGGTGGAGGAAAAGGACCCTTTCCCATCTCCCATCCTTTACATGGCAGCATAATGCACATCTCTTAGAAGCAATACATTTGGCTGTGTCGGCTTGGAGACTCACTAGGAAATCTGTTTTTTAGATGATTTTTTTCAAAATCTGGAGCAGATGCAATCTAAGAATTGCTAAGAGATACCTATTATTATTCCCATTGCACAGAAGAGGAAACAGAGGCCTCAAGAGGGTTCCTTAATACAGTCTAGCACTAGCAACCTCCACACTCACACCTTTGACCACTGTTCCAGGATTCTCAAACTTATCTCATAATAAGGAACCCAGGTGGTCACATAACAAACACCCTGTCATCCCCCTGTTATCTATAGTTTCAGTTACCAAGGTCACCTATATTCTGATTTTCTTTTTCAGTACAGGAAAAGAAAATTGAACCCAGGAATACTCTACCTCCCTTTTTATTTTGAAACAAGGTCTTGCTAACTTATTCAGTTTGACCTCAAATTTGTGATCCTCCTGCCTCAGCCTCCCAAGTTGCTGGAAGTACAAGTGTGTGCCACCACACCTCCTTGCACTCTGAAAATATCAATATTGTTTTTGTCTTAACTCTTTTGAGGGAGAGATTGACCATGTTCATGTGTAACATTTATTGCAGTATATTGTTATGATTGATGTGTTTATTCTTAGGTGTTAATCTCTTATGGTGCCCACCTTATAAATTAAATTTTACCATAGGTATGGGGAAAAAAGTCTGTATAGGGCTTCATACTCTCTGCAGTTTCTGGAATGTACTGGAGAGTTGGAGCATATCTTCTGCTGGTAAAGAGGAACTACTAAAGAAAAAAATAAAATAAAATAAGAGGCTACTGTAGAGTCCCAGGTCTCTTTCATGTCAATTACAGCTCAGTAGTTCTCAGTGGGGCCCATCAATCTGGAGTTTCAACAAGTACGTTCTGCCGTGCTCATGATCATATAGCCACACTATCTTCTATCAAGACACCAAACTCAGAGGCTGCCCAGTGAGAGCTGTGTAAACTTCTATTTTTGTCCTTCTTCCTCCCTCCCTGCACCTGAACTTAGGCTGTGCCCTTAAAAATGTGTGGTTAGCTAAACATAGCACAGCCTTCATCTCCTGGGGCCAAGTGTGGCTGCTCTATTCCCAACCTCAGAAAATAGGCAGACACAAACCACGAAGGAGCATTTGGAAAACCCATGGAACAAACAAACAAAAAGCAAATAAAACCCTAGATTCATGATTGCACTGAGAATCACTGAAGTTCTAGTTCAATCTATCAGCGTTTGAGAATATTCTGTAATATCTTAGGTAATGTTTTTATTGCTTTTATTTTTAATTCTTATCTGATGGCCAGCGTCGGGATAAGAAACTGGTTCAAGAAAATATATCATGATTTTAAAATGTGCTGGGTCAAGACTCAGAAAATCTGAGTACTCCTGCTAAAACGATTGTGAGTTCTGGAGAAAACAGATCCCATTTCTGGGCCTCAGTTTGCCAGCCTGTGAAATGGGAGGTATTTTGGACAAAATCTTCTCCAAGGTTATCTCTGGCAACCATGAATTAAACAAACAGATCTGAGGATGAAGCTCAGCGGTAGAGTGCTTAGCTAGCATGCAGGAGGTCCTGGGTTCAATTCTCAGCAAAGCAAATTATAATATGATATAATACAATACAAAACAAATAAAACAAAATCAACCAAGCAAAACAAAAATAGAAACAAACACAGTTGCTCTAACTTGAATCATGCTCAGTTAAGAAACTCTGCTGAATGAGTCTGTGCTGATACATAGATATTTTTGAGAATATATTCAATGAATGTTCTATGGGCCCCTCTTTTGTGCCAGGTAATTGGGGTAGGAGATGAAGAATGAAATGAGCCCACCCTAAGTTCATTACAGCCTTATTTTGTATTTTATTTAGAGTCAGGGTCTCACTGAGTTGCTGAGCACCTTGCTTTTGCTGAGGCTGGCTTTGAACTTGTGATCTTCCTGCCTCAGCCTCCGGAGCCACTGGAATTACAGGCATGCGCCACTGTGCTCAGCTCGAAGCTGATTTAAATGAATGGAAAATCCAAAAGAAAAAGAGTTCACAAGGGAAATAATCTTTGTTTATAATCAGAAACTTGCTCCAATTCCTAACTATAGTAGATTCCTTTATCCAAGAGTTATCTGTTCCTAGACTCTCTCTCAGTGATTGCCTGAAACTGAAGATAGTACCCAACACTATAATTTAATACTTTTTCTATCTCAAATAACTATTATCATGCACCATGGTGATAACTTTTTTCAGTGTGAGGTATGACAGCAGAGCTAGCATGACTTCTTTTTTCCTTTTTCACAATTTCACGGATAAAAGATTTGTTCTTACCATTGATCTGAGCAATCTCAGCATACATTTTTTTCCTTTTCCTTAGGTCAGGGACTTTCACTTTTCACTTAACAAAAGCACTTTGCAGTTTCTCTTTGCCATAGCTGAATTGTCAACATCACTACACTTATGCTTTGGAGTCATTATTAAGGAAAAATAGTCACTTGAACACAAGCACTGTGATACTGCAACAATCAATAACCTGATAACCCAGATGGCTACTGAGTGATTCAAGAGGAAGTAGCATATACACCATGGATACACAAGAGACGAATCAATCATGACTAGGGTCAGGGGACAGAGTAGGATGGCATGGGATTTCATCACCCTACTCTAATTGCATGCACCTTCAAACTTATAAGTTGTTTATTTCTGGAAATTTTCATGTAATATTTTGACCATTTATATTGAACCATTAATGTTTTGACTGTGAAAAAGAAAACCAGAGGTAAGTATGGACTTCTGCAGGACTGTATGTGTAGCTGGGTTAGTAAGGTCCAAGAAACTTGAGGAACTATCTTCTGGAGCTACTTGTACCAGCTCAGAACTAATAGTTAAGTTTTCAAAAGTTTGTAAGTTGGTTATTAAACACAGCCATTAAAAATTAAAATGCATAGCCCTTCCATTAGATAAATTGTGTTAACAATGAAGGTAATATAGAATCAAAACTCATCACTTCTTTATTATTTTTGCTATGTGGATGCTCTTGAGACTTCCCTCAAGGTGGAAACGCTATATACTTGTGTGCTTTCCTACTGCTCATCTCTTCCCGATCCATGGTCCGTGATGCCATGCGGATAACTTGCAATCAGCTATGGCTGGAGTAGATACATCCACCACAGAATCAGCCAACACTAGAAATTAGGGCTTCCATTTTCCTCACCCTGGAGAGCCAGCCAGTGGGGCAAAGGCCACTCACTCCAGGTGATCATTGGGTCATTCGGTCCAGTCCATGGACTGCTTTAGGGACATCCAAGAAGAGGAGTCACAGATCCATCTTCGAGGAGCACACAGTCACCTCCAGTCACATTTGGAAGAGGGAGCTGAACCTCAGGGAGGAAGGGTGCAGAATTGCGAGCATGACCATTCTTCTGGGTGTTTGAGTGATGCCCATCTCACTGAGCTGGAGGTGGGAGCTGGCTTCATCGGGCATTTTGCTGGCTTGCAATGACCCAGCAAGGGAGCCCCATCAGTGGGTCATTATTTCCTCTGTTCTGGGAAAAAATGTGGAAGCCAACAGGTAAGAGACAGAAGGGGTGGGAAGTCTATAAGGAAGGAGAATAAAAGAACAGGTGGACTTCTTTTTAAATTTTAATCAACATGTAATATTTGTACTTATGGAGTACAGTATTATAATCTGATATATGTATATGATATGTCACTACAAGTCAGGATAATTATCATTTCTGTCTCTTCAACAATTATCATTTCTGTGTTGGAAATGTTCAAACTCTTTATTTAGTTATGTTGAAGTGTGTAATTGTTATAGCCTATAGTTAACTCATTGTGCTATAGAACATTAGAATTACTGCCCTCTCAATTGTATCTGTCTGTGAAGATATTTGATATTATTATTATTATTAAATACCCAAAAGTGGTAGCTCTATTTCAAGTTCTTCAAGGAGCCTCCATATTCTTCTCTATAACAGCTACTAAGTCACATTCCCACCAGCAGAATGTGAGAGTCCCCTTTTCTCCATATCCCTGCCAGTATTTTTATTTTCTGTCTTTCAGCTGGGGTGAGATGGTAGCTCGTGATTTTGATTTGCCTTTTCCCCTGGTCACTAGTGATGCTGGGCACTCCTTCACATGCTCGTTGAATATTTGTAGACCTTCTTTTGAGAAATGTTTATTCAGATCATTTTGCCCCTTTTTTAATTGGATTGATTGGATTTTTGCTGGTGAGTTCTTTGGGTTCCTTATCTGTTCTGGATATCAACCTGTTGTCAGATAATTTTTGCCAATGTTAACTCCTATTCTGTGGGTTGCCTTTTGTTGTTGTTGTGTGTGTGTGTGTGCGTGCGAGTGCGTGCAGTGCTAAGGATGAACCCAGGACCTCATGCATGCAGAACAAGTGCTCTGCCACATCCCTAGCCCCTCTTAAGTATATTGATTGCTTCTTGTCTTTTCAGAAGTTTCTTAGTTTAATATAACCCCATTTACCTAGTTTTGCTTCTGTTGCCTATGATTTTAGGGTCATATCCAAAAAATTCATTGGTCATACCAGTGTCTTCAAGTGTCTCCCCTGTTTTCTCCTAATAGTTCTATAATTAGGGGTCTTACATTTAGATTCTTCATCCATTTGTGTTGTATGTTTGTGGGGAGGGGGATGAGGGGTGGAGTCGTGTGTGTGTGCGCGCTCACACACACACACTGAGGTGGAGTCTAGTAAGGATCTGGTTTCATTCTTCTGTATGTGCATTTCCAGATCCCAAAAAACAATTTTGTTTTGGATGGGGGGCTAGTACCTGGGATTGAACTCAAGGGCACTCGACCACTGAGCCACATCCCCAGCCCTATTTTGTATTTTATTTAGAAACAGGATCTCACTGAGTTGCTTAGTGCCTCACTTTTGCTGAGACTGGCTTTGAACTCACAATCCTCCTGTCTTAGCCTCCCGAGCTGAGCCGCTGGGATTACAGGCATGTGCCACTGCTCCTGGCTCATCACCATTTATTGAAAAGATGATTCTTTCTGAAGTGTGTGGTCTTGGTGACTTGGTTGAAGATCAGTTGCTGTAAATACATGGGCTCATTTCCGGGTCTTCTCTTCTGTCCCACTGGTCTGTATGTTTGATTCTCTGCCAGGGCCATACTGTTCAGTCATCACACCACTGTCCTATGGCTTGTTTTAACTCACTGAGCTGCCCCTGAGCTCTGGGCCAGTACCACACTGTTTCAATAACTGAAGTTTTAAAATACAGTAGTGCTAGTCTTCTTCATTATTTTTTATTTCACAATTTTCTGGTTTACTTTATAAAGTAAACTATATTTGGTTTTCCATCCAAAGTTTATGTCCTTATTAAAAAAAAAAAAACCACTATGAAAACCTCCTTCTTTGAAAGGCCCCTTCTTATCCACTTTCTTTTTTATCCCACGTTATAAGGCTAGCGATACCAGGGCACCTTTACAGGTGGAGGGCCTGAGACTCAGAGAGGCAGACATTGGCTTCAACTCACCAGCTGGCATGAACTCCTAACTCAAACCCAGGCTCTCTGACTCCCAGTCCAGAGCCTTTTCCATCATCTCTAGAGAAATACAAATGAACAGGAACTTAGTTTAGAGAAGAGAGAAGAAAAATCCTGTCATCCTGATGGAGGGCCTGAAAGAGAATCAACCCACCTAAACTCATGGAATCCAGGTACATGTGGAGCTCACAACCCATCAGGTAAGACCACCCCTCCACCTGCAGTGTACAATTCTGACCTTCTTCAGGTGAGTCCCTATGAATGACCATGGGGCAGTTTGCAACTTAAGGTGCTACAGAACTTCGTGTTAATGTTATGCATTAGGCACACACTGCTGCTTTGAGTGGCTTGCTTATAAACAGAGAAAAAATGTTGAGACTTTGATCTTACTTTTTAAATCTGACTGTTATAAATAGATAGGATTTCAGCTTAAATTTACTAATGATTTTTACTATGCAAATTATGGTTGTTCCTTAGCAACAGAACAAATAAATGTTTCCCCTCTGATGCTGTGTATGTTAGTTTAGAGAAGGCACACAATAAGTTAATTAGAAAGTGGTTGGGGATGATTTGTAAATGTCATATTAACATGCTGCTTGCTTTTTTAGCACTCAGAGACTTTAAAATAAATGGAAGCTCTTTCTGCTATGGTTGATTTATTTGTTGTCTCTAGAACGTTCTCTCAATCAGCACTGGGAATAAAGTGATGTGTGATACTGTTGTTTGCAACTTCTAATGACAGATTGCTCAGTTTGGAGGAACACAGTTATAAAGATCTAACCTGAAAATGAAAGAGTGGTTGGGTATTATAAGAATCCCAGTGTATTGAAAGTAGTTCTTAGAACACCTTCATTTTACTGGAGAGAGGACGTGGGCTCAGAGTAAGCAAAGGACTTAGAGCTCAGTGTCTTCTGAACTTCAACTCAAACCTTAGATTCTTGTCTTAGTTAGTTTGGACTGCTATAACAAAATACCGTAGTGTGGGTCCACTAAAAACAAATCTGTTTTCTCACAGTTCTGGAGGCTGGAAGTCCAAGATCAATTGTGTCAGCATGGTTGGTTACTGGGGTTTCTGTTGAGGGCTCTTTTCCTGACTTGTAGACATCTACTCTCTTGTGCCCTAAGCAGAAAAAAAAGGAGGGAAGAAGGGAGAAAGTCTCCTCTTCTTGTAAGGAAGCAATTGTCATCATGAGGATGTCACCCTGATGACCTCATCTAACCCTAATTACCTCCCAAGGTTCTCATCCGCAAAGCACTCTCCCCTTGGGTAGATTAGGGCTTCACCGTGGGGGACACAAGGCTCAATCCACACAGCTCCTCCTCCGTCTGCCGTCCCCCTTTCCTCCCAAGGTGTGCCCCTGTTTTCCTTAAGTAATCAACTCTTTATTCCTACTTCTATTTTCTACTGACCATGAACTTGACTTCTTCTAGTTACCCTTCTGTTCCTTTCCTCCCACCATGGCTGGGCTGAGCTGAGCTGAGCTGCATACAGCTGACTCCAGGAGGGGAGGTGGCTGGGGGTGGGGGGAGAATTCTACAATATTGGGGTAAATTCTGAGATGAGAAAAGAAAAGAGATGAGGGGAGAGACAACATCAATTAATTCATTAAGATTACTTGACCTGACTTTGGCCTGGCTAGCTGACTCCTAAAGACTGGTGATGAACAATAGCCATTCTACCATCAATGACCAGAGAGGACAGCTGCTTCTAGACTTGTGATGGGGTTATGTCACCATAACCCTATGTAAGTGGAAAATACTGTAAGTCAAAAATGCATTTCATACACCTGACCTACCACACTTCCTAGCTCAATCACACGGTATGCCACAGTGACAGATGGCTTTCCTTCCTGGCTGGGGGCTCACTGTGCTGCTCAGCACCACAAGAGAGTATCTTACATCGTATCAATAGTCCAGGGAAAGGCCAAGATTCAAAATATGTATGATTTCTGCTGAATGCATATCATTTTTGCATCATTATAAATAATATTAAAAATTCATAAGTCCAGCCATTGTAAATCAGGGACTACACGCACATCATCAATAGACTGGGCTGTCCTGTCCACACCAGGAAGTGGGTGGGATTCATGAAACATGTCCCTTGAGTACTCAGACAGATTGGGAAATAGGAGCTCCAAATGTGTGTGTTGACATCAGACTCAAGACAGCTCTCTGGGTCAAAGGGATAAGGAATATCTTAGATCATATCAGACCAGAAAACCAAACACACTCTGTGTTAGTTACCTATGTACCTGTTACCACTTTAAAAAATCTACAACCAGCTAATGTGAGTGAGAACTAACAAGTGATTTTCAAATAGAGTTATAAAACTGAAATAAAATAAAATACAAACTAGTCTCCTATTTTAATCATTTCACTGACATAGGTTTATACCTGCTTAAACAAACACCTTATTCTGATTACTCAAAAATATAAAGTGAAGGGGGCCTTTCTATTTTGTTACATCCAGCAGATGAGGAAGGAAAGTATTTGGTATTCAGAGACAAAATCAAATTTTCAACAAGGAATACATTTAACTGCAAGTAATAGAAAATCCCAGAGAATAGTAACTTAAAGCATGTAGACATTTATCATTAACTTGAGAGTAAGTTTGGAGATAGACTTACTAGACTTATTTGGTATAAGTTCAGAATATAAATAATGACAAGGTTTATCTTCATTGTTAAAGTTTATTTAAAAGGAGTCCCCAAAAACCTCATGTGTGAGGCAATGCAAGAATGTTCAGAGGTGGAACAATTAGATTATGAGTGTTGCAACCTAATCAATGGATTAATTCACCGACAGATTAGCTGGGTGCTAACTCTAGGCAGGGAGTGTGTGGCTGGAGGAAATAGGTCACTGGGGTCATGCATTTGGGGTTTATTTTTTGTCCCTGGTGAGCAGAGGTTTCTCTGCTTCCTGATTGACAAGTCCTGAGCTGCTTTCCTCTGCCTTACCCTTCTGCTGTGAGGTTCTGCCTCACCTCAAGAGTCGGCCGACCATGGACTGAACCTCTGAAACTGTGAGCCCAATTAAACTTTCCCTCCTGTAAGTTGCTCTTTTCAAGTCTTTTGGACACAGAGATGCAAAGCTGACTAAAACACTTGTGGTCCCTCTGGGTGCCACTGTCTCCAATCTCATGATTTCCCATGTCCAGAAGCAGGAAACACAGGAGCCCAGAGGGGAGATGTCTCCTTATGCAGCTTTTTCCTTTTATCAGGAAAGAAAAAAAAAATCTTTCCAGAAACCCCTAGGTGAGTTTTGTTACATCTCATTGGCTACAACAATGCTAAGCCTACTTAGTTGAAGGGGAGGTTTAGAAAGCCACCAGGCTAGGAAGCCAGGGAGGATGAATGAGGGGCTGCTGCTGACGTGGGCCGGCAGAGAGCAGCCACGCTGGTTCTGGTAGCACAATGCCCAGCCCCAGCCCCTCAGCACTCACCTTCCAGCATGTACACATCATGTGCTGTGGTGAGTGACTGAGGGCTTTCTCTTGGCACAAAGTATAGGTGGTCTCTTAGTGCTGTGAGTTACAGAGCCCAGTAGCCCCAAGTCAAAGGCAAATTGGAGATGGCCCAGTCCTGGACTGAGACAACTCCAAGGTTCCTTTCACACTGTTCCCCAGTAGTTTTTAGTGGCACTGAACCCCAGTTGCCTGCAGAGGGAACTTGTCCATCTGAATTGATGTTCTGGCTATTTTTCTCTCTCTCTTACTTCTCCACCCAGTACTGGTTTTCCTGGGACCACCTTCTAAATAAACTACCTGCAGTCAAGTCCTGTCTTCGGTTAGTTCCTAGGAAGATCCAGCTAAGGAATCAGCTATGCACATCTCTTCAACTTCAGTTTCAAACTATGGAAAGGAAATGATAATCCCATCCAGGTAGACTGGTTGTGAGGGTCCATAACAAAATCTTCGTGGAAACACCTTGCAAATTGCAAACTGAATGACTCAGGGATAACGAGGGCTGGAAAATGGTGCACTTTTCCCCCACGCCATCCGTTCAGACCTCACTGATGTCATTGCATGCATACTTGCCAAGGACTGAGTCCTTGGCTACAGACTCCTTCCTTTGACAGGTAAAGGAAGCGTAATTGCTGAAGTGGTACTTTCCCTCCATCTCAGCTAAGAGCCTTGCTTTTATGGCTGTTACTGCACTAGGATTCCAATTAGCTATTATTCTTTAAAGATGGGGGTGGTGACAAAATGGTCTGCCTGGTTGCATTACAGTTTTCAACATTCTGTGTACTGACAAAGATAAACTGTTAATTCTCTGTCAAAGGTACTCAACTGGACATCTCTTGGGACTGAATGCCTCAAAACTTTACCCCTGGTTTCATTTTCTCCATAAAGGAGAGAAGGGCACCTCAATGCACTGAACACAATCACCTTAATGAAGTCAGGCTTTTAAAAATAAGAAGCAAAGAAAGCCATCTATATCCATGCAGTTCAAATTCTCACCTAATATGGCTTGAAGTTTCTTCTCTGTTTTTCTGTTTTTTTCCTTGACCTCCAACCTGGGAAACCATGGCCCCTATTCTTCTAATGCCTGTCACCTCCTTGGTGCTTTTCTTCTGACCTCTTGAAGTAGCTCTGGGCTGTTTGAGCAGGCTGGCATTGGTTCTACATTCTTCTGATACTAGCACCTATCTTACTGGATTTTCCCCATCTGCCCCTCCAGAAGCACTCTCTGCCATTCTTTGTCTCATTCTGTACCCTTGGAGACTGACCTCTATCCACTGCATCATCAGGGCCCTTGTTGTCTGCATTTCTATTGGAAAGTACTGGAAGGGGCTGGGAGGATGTAAGGGACATGCATTCTTTTAGGCCCCTGGTTCTCTTCCTTGCTGAGTTTCTGTGTGGCAGGGACCTCTTCCTCTACTACACAAGGGCAGCCCTGCCTTCATCTTCCAGGTTCTACTAATGACTGCCCCTCCTACACCCTCAAGGATCCATCGCTGCCATTGTCTGGGTGCTCCCCCACTCCTGTCAGCTCCTCAAGCCTTCTTGCTGCAGACAGAGCTCCTTCAAGGATGGCTAAGGCGGCATCCCAATTTCCATTAGAGAAGTTCCCCTCTTCCCCTCTTCCCATTTGATAGCACCAGCAGGACATGTAGTCAAAGGGCCCTGCTTCTTTTCAGCCAGGATTAGGATCATGGGTGCAGCATACAGCTCAGGAACGTCCAGTAGAATGGATGCTGTGTGTCCTGGACTCTAACCAAGTGCAGAAGTTCAAGTTCAGTAGAATGGATGCTGTGTGTCCTGGACTCTAACCAAGCTGCCACAAGTTCAAGTCCAGCAGACACTCCTTTCTCTGGCAGCTTAACCAGAGAGGAGGAGGAGGAGGACGAGGAAGAGGAGGAGGAGTGTAAATAAAGATAGAGTCAGGAATTGGGGTAATACTGACATAAGCCAAACAAAACCAGGATCCACCAGAAGTGGGAAGAGGCGAGGAAGGATCTTCCCTGAAGGTCTTTAGAAACACAGCCATGGCGACACCTCGATTTTAGACTTCTGGTCTTTCTGATAACCAAGTTTGTAATAATTTGTCACACAGTCCTAAGGAACTAATACACCCTCGCATTTACTAAGGCTCAAAGAAGAAAGCACCTGGCTAAATTCTCTTAGGGATTAGAGGTGATAGATGAGGGATTGGAAGTCAATTATCCTAGCATTTGTTTTGTTTTTTTTTTCCCTATTTTGACCCCTTCTGGAAGGACTTTCTCCATCAGAAAGAGAAGTGAGCAGCTAATGCTTAGCACCCCAGCCCCAAAGTCCAGAACAGAAGGACCCCTAGGTCAGTCCATTAGCTGGTCTGTTATACCAGCTTCTCCTGTGCACCTCCTAGGCCAGTCACAATGCCAGGCAAGGTTGAGTACACAGGGACAAACCTGCTAAGCATCCCACACTCAAGCAGCTTATAGTCTACTCAAGCAGTGCGGGTGGGGGGAGTGTGTTTGTGGAACTGTAATTCAAGAAGAAGCGTCCACATTTAACTTATGCAAACACACCAGTGTGCGTGTGTGGGTTATGAGGAGAAGGGAAGGATGGCATCCATGGCTGATATGACTCTGTCTTTGGTTCCACCTGGAGCACATGTTCCCAGGAGTCAGGGGTGAAGGGAGAGATGCACATGCCCTCTTTTCAATCGCTGGAGTTCTGCATGTCGCCCACGGTTTCATCAATCTGTGCGAGCAAGATTCTATAGTGTAAGGACAGGTATTCTTTTTACAACGTAGCCCTTAAATGCAAAATGACTACATCATCTGATATGAAACCAAGGAAATGATGATCTATTCTTTTTAACTAGAAGAAAACCTGTCTTTATTGGAATGTATGGAACCTGTTGTTCCTAGTGGCTGGTCGTGGCTGGTTTCATAAGAGATTTTCAAGCTCAAGTTGGCCTAAATGCTATCTTTATGTCCCAAGCCCTGGTTAAGATGTATGCCTGTGCATAAACCCATAGCAGCATCGACTAAAGTTACCCATAGTTAACTATCTGCTTATCCATCTTGAGAGTTCTGGCATAGTGTCTGAGTCTGTTTTCTGTTGCTATAACTGAATACCACAGACTGGGTAATTTACATAGAATAGAAGTTAGCTTATGATTTTGAAGGCTAGGATTCCAAGAACATAGCACCAGCATCTGATGAGGGCCTTTGTGCTGCATCATAACATGGTGAAGGACATCACCTGGTGAGACAGCAAGTCACTCCCTCAATAATGCATTAGTCCAGGAGTCCAAGAATGGATTAACCCATTGATAGAGCAGAGCCCTCACCACCCAGCCATCTCCAAGATGTCCACCTCCAAATACCATTGACAGATGAATCTGCGGATTAAGTCTCCAACACATGAAATCTGGGGACACATTCTAATTACAGCATGTGGGGAACACATCCCTTGCTTTCCACCTTGGGTCACCTCTGTTTACAACTCTCTGCTCCTCTTCCTCACCCCATGAGGAGCTCTCTAAGGAGGGGCTCCATGTCCAGTTCATCTTTGTTTTGTCCTCTGCCTGGTCAATATACAGCCTCCAGGGACTGACTGATAATATCTGTACAAAGAGCAAATGCTTCTCCTTAAATCTGTGTTTCTGCATCTGACTCAGTCTTAGCTTGTTTCTGAAGAATGTGACACTATTTTAAAAAAAAAAAAACAGTGAAAACACTACTCATAGGATGGGAGAAAATATCTGCAAATATTTACAACATACAAAATAAACAAAGGATTTGTAATGAGACTATAAAAAGAGATTTTATAAATCAGTGAGAGAAACTAGCATGCAGTAGGAAAATTGGCAAAAAATATGGACAGATTAAGTCATGAAGGAGGAAGAGATATTCAACTTCACTTGGAACAAGGAAACTGGGATCAAAATAGCAGTGAGATTCCAGGGCACACCATTAGCTGGTCTGGCCTTTTATTCACCGGATAATACAGGCAGAATATAGGATATGGGTGATTTCATGTATGGTTGGAAGGGATGTACCTAAATAAGACACGTTAGGGGACAATTTAATTTATTAAAAATTTAAAACACACTCCTATGACCCAGCTATTCTATTTTTTTAAATTCATTCCAAATAGATACATTTACCTGTGTGTCCAAGGAGGCATAAACTAAGATGTCCAGTTCAGCAAAGTTGATAAAAATGAAATTGAGAGGGATTTAAAACAAGTATATAAATGTATGTTAATCAAGGGGCTACATGTACTATGAGAAAGGGCATACTTTGGGTCAGTGGGCAGCAATTAGCAGGGATGAGTTTACATTTCCACTTAGGAACAAACATCTTTTTCCTGGGCAGTTGATCCCATTTATGGAAGAAACACAAAAACTAATCCATCTCTACCTATTTGAGAAGGCAGTACATCAAACTGACAAAACTGTTTTTGAAGTCTTTTAGAGAAAGGAAGTCAAAATGACTATAGCAGGACCAGGCACCATGGTGCATACCTGTAATCTCAGGGACTTGGAGGTTGAAGCAGGAGGATCACAAGTTCAAAGCCAGCCTCAGCAACTTAGCCAGGCCCTAATACCCTATCTGAAAATTAAAAAAGAAAAATAAAAAGGGATGGGGATGTGGCTCAGTGGTTAAGTACCCCTGGATTTAATCCTTGGTACAAAAAAAAAACAAAAGACTGTGGCAGAGTGGTTGGTGGCTGGCTGCTACTCATACCTGTCCCCTCTTCTTTCTGGCAACCCAGCTAGACAGTATTTTTAGCTTTCTTTGTAGTGAAGTGTGGCCATGTGACTAATTCTGGTCAATGGAAATTGGGCAAAGGATATGTGCCAATTCCAGCCTGGTGCATTCAACCTTGCACATGGAGCCCTTTGTGTCCCTTTCTCCCTCTTGGACCTGAGAAGCTATGTGTTGAAGATGGTGAGACCACAAATGGAAGGAGCTGGATTCTTGGCCCTCTGCCTGAGTAAGAGCTGCCTGTGGATAGGAAACACGGGATTGGAGCCCGTAAGAGCAAGAAACAGACTTCTACTGTCTTAAATCTACTGTGTTGTGTGTGCTAGGAGCTGGCTTTACCCAAACACTAGGATTTTAGTGTTAATTGAAGTGTTTTTACTTTTTAAATGAGAAGAATGCATTTATGTATCACTTGTGAAGTTAAAGACAAATTTTCGAAGACCTAAGGGGGGTCTTTGAGCCCAAACTCCACCTCAGAAGGACAGCAACATGTTTTGAATTCTATGAGTGGCAGTGTATGTTTTTCTGGGTCGCTGAAACTCTTAGTGGAGTCCTGCTACAGAACACCCAGAAAAATTCACTCTCCATACATGCAGAATAGAGTCCAGAGATCTGAATTGCAGTTGTAATTCCTGATTCCACCAGGAATTACAGAGAGGCAGACATTGGAATGGAATCCTGTGGAATCCTGAGTTAATGACTCACCTGTAGAAGAGGCAAACTGCTAGGGCAGGTTTCCTAGGAAGCAGACTCAGAGTCTCCCATGTTCGAGGGACAGCATTCTAGATCTGTGAGCGGGGAATAGTAGAACTGGGCTGAGGGTGTAGTTGAATTTGGATGCAGTAAAACAAAGAGTTCAGCTGATTCCACAAGAACCCATTGAGGGTTGTCCCACATTGGGGTAGGCGGCCAAGTCTTTGTAGTTGCCTCCTAATAGTCCTGCCTTGGGATTCAGTCTTCCTAAGGGAGGGATTTTACTTTAACAACTGGACGCTATCAATAGCCAAGACTCAATGACTAGGAGAAGAAACATCTTAGTCCTGGTGGGGATCTGGGTCATGCCCCCCAACATTCTCCCTCTGCACCCATGTCCACATCCCCTGAGTGGGGAGAGAACCAACCCAGACCTTGAATCAGAAAGAACTTTGTCAATTACAAGGAACCTCTCCCTATGGGATGACTTAAATGTGTACCATTTGCCAAAAACAAATAGAAATATTTGTACTCCATACATATACAAAATTACTATTTGTCCATTTAAGTATCTTTTTTCAAAAACACCTTTTTAACAGTTTACATTTTTTAAAAATAAAAATTCATATTAGTGGAAAGCATTCTGCTGCTACATTCTTCTGTAAGATTTTTCATCTACCTTTGTCTCTCTCCTTGACCCCCACCATTTGGTTCATCTGTATCACTAGATTCAATTTCCTAATATTTATATCAGTGTTATGACAGATTTGTTCTATAATGTTCCTTTCTTGTAGAGTCTGTATAAGGCTTTTATAGCAATTAAAAAATACAAATACATGAAGGTCTTGGATTTTACTGCTCTCTGCTCTCTGAAGGAGTGTGGGTGGCAGAATCCTAGAGAAAATAAAACCCTAAACCTCCAAGTCCAGAGAGGTTCCTGGGCAGAAATGGCTCCAGTTCAGTGTGATGCGGCTCTTCCCCTGTGCCTCTCCACTTGGCAATGATGAATGGAGGAAGGATCACGCTGAACGTTAGCATCCCTCCCGTGGTCTGAAATTAACAGACAAGGCATGTGTGGGAAAGGTGAGAGCCGGGGTCATTCTAGAGTGAGATCGAGGGAAATGGACTCTCTGACCCCCATCTGTTTGATTATATTAAACCCTAAGGGTCAAACCACTGTTGTTTGAACTGAAAGCTGAGATGGCGGCGCAACTTTGGGTGTGGGAATACTTTAGCCAGCAAGCCTCAGGTACTCACAAAACCATACCAGAAGGAAGTCATCTGTTTCCTCATGATGGCATGTAGTGGTACGCAGACATGCAGTGTTCCAAGATGTCAAGTTTGACCCAGGGGTTTCTATTTCCTGTTCGTAGCACTTAGCAACCTAAAGCAGGGGTTACATTGACTGGGGAGAGGAGAAATAAGCAACTTATCATTGGTTCCAGAGGTGACTCTCCAAAAAGGGACCAGTGCTTTTCTTGGAGTGGAGAGGGGGATGTTGATATGCTCCTTTGGGATATGAAAATACTAACACTTCTTATTTTCTTGCTTTGTTGAATGAATATTTTATATATATTTATATTATGTTCTAGTGCATGCATATCATTATCATTTATAAACACACCTGTATTTTTCCTCTTTAAAATTTTTTTTACTAATAGTAATACACAGCCCCTGGTTGAGAGAGGAGGAACTTTTCGAAGGTCACTGACCCCCTCATAAGAATGAGTGCTCTTTTCCCAGAAAATGCATATATATATATACACAGTTCTTCAGAAAGTTTTAAGAGATTTAGAGAGCCCCTGAGGTTCACCTGTGGATCCCAGGGGTAAAGTTCTTTTCCTATGTCCTCATTCAGGGATTGTTCTAGCATGTCTTCAGGTCCCTTCAGTACCTGGTCACACAAAGGGTCTTCAGCTATGGAGCCTGACCGTGGGCACGGCAGGGTGCCCATTACATCCCTGCTAGCTGGAGACTTCCCAGCCCAAAGTAATGGGCCCATCTGTGCCAGCCACACCAACGAACAGGCCCAGGGAGCACACCAACCCTCCCTGTACCCCTCATTGTTCACATTTGTATACACACACATACACAGATTTATTAGCTATTTTTCATTATAAGGCACAATCTTGCAGAAAATTTGGAAAGATAGAAATGTATAAAAAAGAACCATTAAAATACTTATAATCTCATCTTCCAGAGATAACAATGGTCCCTATTTTGGCACATGACCCCGAAATCCACTTTTCTATGCAAATTGGAACCTATGAAAAAGATTAATTTTAACACCAATTAAAAGAGGCTGATCTTTTGCGTTTACCCTGTAATACTCATGCTTGTATATTTTAAAACTTAATTCCAAATCTTGTATTGAATGTGTTTTTAAAAAAGAGTTGTTTTTATTTTCCTTGAACAGAAATGAGAGACACAATTGCACTGTAGTGTACCTAACCAAGAATAAACACATAACTACTGAGGTTCCCAGGATCTTGAACTCAAGGACAGACATTTGGGCTCTTTCCTACTTTATGTGTCTTTGATTCACTCTTCAATTTTCTGTCCTTTTCCCCTTTTCCTTGTCTGACATCCTACCTGCTTCCTCATTCATTCAATATTCCAATTCAGGTTTGGGGGAGTCTACCGTGTGTCATTGAGATCACCATAGGGAAAAGGGTGGACAAAACCAACTCAGCTCTGCCCCTGATTTACTTTACTTTTCTCTTTCTTGTCTTGAGTCACTTTTTGTCATTTACATCCCACCTGCCAACATTCATTACTTTCTTCGTAACTTACACCTTTAGAAATGTCCACATATACGAGTAACGTCTCTGAAGATCAGCGTTCCATAAACTGTCAGATCTGTGAAAGAGGCCTCTCTCTGCTGGATTTATGGATTGGCAAAGCCATTTCATAAAACATGATTAATGATAATTAACATTTTAACTTCAGGCCATTTAATGGCCCCCCGACAAAGGGGTCAAGTGAAACTCATGGGTGTCAAGGGTCAGATGTCACAGACATGAGATGGGCTGCACAGTAGCTGAGAATGAGATGAAGAGGGTGTAGGAGGAACTGCACGTGGCACTTCTACACCCATTCCTGGGGAGCCTGCTTCCCCTCTGCCCACAGGCACAGGGATACCAGTCATATGCCAAAGTAGAAGTCAGTGAGCTTCACTTTGCATGTTTGAGAATTTAGTTTTGTAAAAAATGTCAAAGTACCCCACTCCCTCTGCCCAGTGTGTCCTATACTCTACATACTGTACACCAAGGCAAACCCTCCGAATGTCCAGGATTGAGGGACTTGATTTCTGGAACTTCCCAACTTTGCTTATTTTGGAACTTGGTCTCCACTCTTTGGTGACTCTGAGCTGACACCCTTCCATGGATGTCGAGAGCCCATTCATCCTCACATCCTCTCTTCCTTTCCTTCCCTCCAACCAGGCTCCATCTCTACTTCTCTTCCACCTATTTCCTCCCCCTTTCTTCTTGCTTTTGGAAAGTTTATGGCTCACCCTTCCACAATGCCCCCTGGGGCTCCACCTGGTCTCCAGGAAGCCCTTCCTGAGGGGATCTCCATTCAGTCCTCTGCCCCAGCCTGACCGATGGGGACTAAACACTAACCAGCAACACAAAACCTAGAGTGAGCTTGAAGTGGGAAGCAAGAGGTTTCAAAACTGGAAGGTCGGTGCCTTCCTGGAAAGTGATCCCATGAATGATCAAGGACTAGAGAAGATGGCGGACATGAAGTAGCAGATCTGGACACAGAAGAAGTGAGCTGTGTGGAGAGAGCTGTGTGGAGAGAGCAGCTGGCTAATGAAAAGGGCAAGCTCTTGGTGAGACAGGAGTCCAGCTCCCAGGGGGAGAACAGTGACACAGTTAAGCAAAGCTTCAGTCAGTGTCACCACATGCCCCAGGTGCCAGGTTCTGACTGAGTTGGGACCTCACAGTGAAAAGACGCTCTAGTTGGATACTCGGGAGGAGTCTATATCTGAATCAGAGCAGGGATTGGAAGGCAAGCTTAGACTGCTTGTCCCTTCCCAGGGGAGCGCAACCTTACGTGAACGAATTGTCAACCAACACTTGCTGAGGCTGTGCCCATCCTGAGGCAAACACGTCAAGGATTCCTCAACTGATTCATCCTGAGAAACTAAGGTTCAGAGACCTTAAGGAACATGCTCTCCATCACCCAGAACTTCATGGTCACAGGGCAGGAATATGAACCCACCCTGGTCTGATTGCTACATCCGGCTTACCCACACCACCCTGCTCCAGGCCATTGAAGTATCTCATGGCCAGTCAGTAAGAGGAGGTGAACATAAATAGTGGGATGCCATAAAACATTTGCTCATGTTCCAGAAATGTTTATTTAAATATACAAAAGTGAATCATTTTAAAGAAAAATATTAAGTAAAAATAGCACAAGTTTGCATATGGCCTAAATCTTGAAAGTGGAAGAAAACTACATGTGTCATTGAGATCGCCATAGGCGGTAGCTCTGAAACGCACCTCGAAGGCCACGGTAAATGGTGCTGGTGGGTACGTTTGAGGAGCAGTGGGAAATAATGAGGAATTTTCCAATGTACTAAAAAAAGTTCCTGCTCTTAGGCCAAGGAGCTGTACCATGCACTGCAGCTCTCCCGACCTTGCATGGCACGTCAATGTCAATAGCTGTTGTCACCAGTGGACAGGCCTCCCGTTTGGTACTTAGAGATTCTCTTTATGCACTTAAAAGGCGTCATTAGTAGCAAGTGGCCATTAAAGCAGCCTTGCTGTTCCGAAGGATTTTCTGAAACAAATGCAGAGGAAACGTGTTGAGGGCTGAAGTCATTAGCTGCGACCCCAGAAGGACTGACCGTGGGCAACTGTGCCATTAATCTTGATGAGGGGAAGAGTGAGCGATTCATAAAATCTGCTGGGTGAGGTTTCTTCCTAAATGGGCACCCGAGTTAGTGACCCCATGTCTTTGCTCTAGGTAACAGGGACGTGTGTGAGCGGGACATTGACTTGGATAAATGACTAGTGGGGACACAGTGGTGGTTCCAGGCCTGTGGCAGGAGCAGCTGGGTATGGGAGCAAGAGAGCAGTCCCAGCAGTAGTTCCAGAGGTGTGGAAACTGAGGCACAGAGAGGTATGTCATTTGCCTGAGGTTAGATAGCTAGTAGGTGACAGAGTTGGGATTCAAACCCAGGTAGCCTGGTTTCAAAGGTTGTGCTCTCACTACTTGGCTATACAGTGTGACCTTGGAGAGAGAAAGAGAGAGAGACAGAGAGAGACAGAGAGAAACCAGGGCCTCCTGTGTGGCAGGCAAGTGTTCTATCACTGAGCTACACCCCCAGCTTCTTTAGACTTTTCTTCAACAGGGACTTTGGGGTCACATAGACCTGGATTTGTACCTCAATTCTGTTACTTTCTGGACAAGAAGCTTCATTTCTTAAAGACTCCTTTCTCATTCATAGAGTGGAGTGTTGTTATGAAGCTCTATGAAGTGCCAGGTACTTAGTGCTTGGATACACATCAGTATCCTTTTCTTCTACACCAAAGGGACAGACACTGTGTTTGACAGGCCAGGGAACTGGTGAGTGGATGTACATACAGCAAGATTCCTGCTTCAACTGGACTCTCTGGGGCGAGGGGTCACCCAGATAAGTGGTCAGTCAGGGCTCTCTTCCTGGAGCCTGCTTCCTTAACACACTCTTCCATTTTAAGTTCCGTATTAGAGTCTGTTACAAACAGAACAAAAACATCCCCTTAAAATTCATCTATTGAAATCCTAAAGGCCAAATGTGATTGGTTTTTGGAGGCAGGGTCTATCTTTGAGGAAATGATAAAAGTTACATGGGGTCTGATCTGGTAGGGCTGGGTCCTTACAAGAAAAGCAAGAGGCACCAGAGTGTGCGTTCTCTCTCTCTCTCTCTCTCCCCAACCCCCATAAGAGCATATAACGAGATGATTGCTAGAGATGCAAACCAGGAAAAAAGACCTTCACCACGAACTGAATCAATTGGCACCTTGATCTTGATCTCAGGCTCAAGCACTATGATAAAATAAATTTCTATTGTTTAAGTCACCCAAATTGTGGTGGTGTTATGGCAGCCCAAGCTAACAGAGCTTCATAAAGGTATGTGGAATGCAGAAGTGAAGTCTGGAAGTGCATCAAAACTGACCCTTTACTGGCCACACAATTTTGGTAAAGATGGCTACAAATTATTTGCCACTCTTCCCATGAAGTGATAAAATTGAATCCCCCTATTGAATGGAGACGTGATGATTGCTTAACCAGTGGAACATGGTGGACATGATGCTCTGGGGCTTCTGAGAACAGGTGATAAGAGGCCTTGCAGCTTCCATCCTTTGGATCTCTTGCTTCCCACACCTAGCTGCCATGATGTGAGGAACCTCAAGCGTCCCACAAGCACCCTACAGGAAGTGGAACCAGGATCCTCCTGGGGAATGAATCCTCCATTCCAGTCTTCTAAGAATAGAGCATGGGGCAGAAACACGTCATTTCTACTGAGCCCTACCCAAACTGCAGATTCATGAGAAAAAAAATCAATGATCAATGTGGGTTTTTTAGGGCATTAGGTTGGAGTGTGATGTTTCTACTATAACATATAATAAGAACATCAAGAGACACTTCAAAGGACATCCACTCCAGCTCAACCTCTGAGTTTCCCCAGCAGTGACCCAGTGCCCAGGATCTCATGTGGAGGAACCCCCTCACCACCACCACCACCATTCCACTCCATGTGCAGAAATCTGGGATATGGAAGGAGGCAGGGCCAACGGAGCTCTGTACTAGCTAGAAGCTGACTTGATTCCAGGATTCCATCTGTCTTTGAGCTCTTTCATAAACCATGTGGTAAAATGTAAATCGAAGACCCCATTTTGCCATGGGGAAGAATATGCAGTGTGTAGAGTTAGGGATAAGCCAGAGGCTTCTAGACTTCAGTCAGTCAACCCCCCACCCTCATGTATGTCCGTATATATCTAGAAGATGCAGGGGCTGGAAACAGCCAGGTTGTAGTTCACTGGTTCTTAGCTTGACAGCACTCTGGAATCACCTGGGAGCTTTGAAAAACACTGCTGGGCCTCACTCCTAGAGACTGGAGTTAATTGGCAGGGGTACAGCTGGTGTAGCAGTACTAAAAATAAAACAAAATAAAACAAAAAGTCCCCCCTCTACATCAGGCTTTTTTCTTCTTTTTTATTTGTTCTAATTAGTTGTCCATGGCAGTGGAATGCATTTGGGCACATCATACATAAATGGAGTATAACTTCTCATTCTTCTGGTTGGACGTGATATAGAGTTACACGGGTTGTGTAATCATATGTGCCCGCAGGGTCCGATTCATTCTGCTACCCTTCCTACTCCCATACCCCTTCTCCTCCCTTCACTCTCCTCTATCTAATCTAAAGTACCTCTGTTCTTGCCTAGCCCCCCTCCCACCCTTATTGTGAGTTAGCATCCACATAGCAGAGAAAACATTCGGTCCTTGGTTTTTTGGTTTTGGCTTATTTCACTTAGCACGACATTCTCTGGCTGCATCCATTTACCAGCAAATGCCATCATTTCATTCTTTATGACTGAGTAATAATATTCCATTGTGTATATATACCACATTTTCTTTATCCATTCATCTGTTGAAGGGCACTTAGGTTGGCTCCATAGTTTAGTTGTTATGAATTGAGCTGAGGCAGAGTGATCAGATGGGGTGTATTTATCGGGTACAGTGTGGCACCTTAATACATGCACACAATGTGCGATGATGACATCGAGGACTTTGCATATCCATTCCCTCAAACATTTATTATTTCTTTACATTGGGAATTCTCAAAATCCTTTCTACACTACTTTGAAATACACAATTAATTGTTGCCAACCATGGTTATTATACCATGCTATAGAGTATGAGATGTTATCCCTCCTATCTATCCGTACTCTGTCCCATTAACCATCCTCTCTCCACCTCCTCCCCCACATCCTTCCTAGGTTCTAATAACCCATATTCTACTCTCTACTCCCGTGAGATCAACTTTTTAACTTCCAGATAAAAGTGAGATCATGAAGTATTTGTCTTCCTCTGCCTGTAAAACTTAATTTTTAGTGAAGAAAATTATGCTGATAGGGGAGCTCTTTTGCCATATTATTGGAAGAGGCCCATCAGTATGGTTTAGATATGAGCTATCCCCCCAAAACTCATGTGTGGAACAACACAAGAATTTTCAGAGCTGAAATGATTCTATTGTGAGAGGTGGAACCTGATTAGTGTATTACTCCACTGATCAGATTAACGGGCAGTAACTGCGGACAGGTAGGGTGTGGCTGGAGGAAGTAGGTCCCTGGGGGTGTGCCGTTGGAGTTTATATTTTGTCTTTGGTGAGCAGAGCTCTCTCTCTGCTTCCTGTTGCCCTGTCTTGAGCTGCTTTCCTTCACCTTGTCCTTCTGACCTGAAGTTCTGCCTTACTTGGAGCCAGAACTATGGAGTCAGCCGACCATAGACTGAACCTCTGAAACCATAAGCTAAAATGAACTTTTTGTCCTCTAATTGTTCATGTCAGGTCACAGTAATGCAAAAGCTGACTAAAATACCATTAGCCTCCATTTCTTACTCTGATCCCAGAGTAAGGGGCAAAACAAGTCCCACTGGGCCACTTACCCCAGGGAGGGTAAGAGAATGAACAAATCATGGAGAGAAGCAAAAAATCATTGATTCTGGAGACAAATTCCCAAAGTTACAAGTAGAAGAAATTTGGTTCTAAAAAGAACTTTCTAACACACAGGCTGGAGCTGGCTATCTTAGGAGACAGGGTGGAAGGTCCCACTCTCACTGGTTCTTTTATTTGCTTAAGATTTGGTCTTTCCTAGTGTTGGAGTTCCCCAAATGTGAATAGATTCTGGACTGCATGGTCATATTTGGGGACATAATTCTTTTGCACACCACAGTACAAGACACTAGCCAGGAGCTTCCAACTCTGGGATCCTGAATTTAGGCAACTAGGAGAGGCATTATTCTAGGTTTCTTCCTCCTCCCTTCAGTAATGAGCCTTTGAGCTTCAGAAGGTGGGGGGGTGGTTGGATCAGATGAAGAGATTGAATGTGAATCCCGGTTAAATCCAGGCGGAAATGTTTGCACCTGTTACTGGGAAGGGATTTACTACTGGCCAACAGCAGGTGTCCTTCGTCCCCCTGCTGAGCTTAGAGTCTGACCACTTGAGGCTCTACAGCCACCTGGACTGAAGTCAAAAACCCATCAGACCACCTGGGGTGCTTTTTAAGCAGGCAGATCTGTCAGCCCACCTCCTGGTGTGGTTCTTTAGCTATGGGCTGACTTTGATGATAAAAATCCAAGGGTTACATTCTGCCAAACACCAGGGGTATCCTAGACATCATGTCCCAGGGAAATGTGGTGATGGGAGAGGTAAGGGATGCTCTCTGCCAAGATGTGAGTGTGATCCAGAAAACCTTTCCCCTTGGCCATTCCTGAGAAGAAAGGAGAGCAACCTAGGATTCCAGAGCAGAAACATATGCTCTTAACAATTAAATAAAGAATCTTAAAAATAAATAATAGAATGTATTAACCAGGAGAGTCAAGTGGTTAAAGATTTAGACTTCCCTGGAGTGTGACTTCATTATTTGGTTGCTGGATAAATGACAGGAAGTTACTTAATCTTTCTGAGCCTGTTTTCTCACTTAATAAATAGATGGCCACACTAGTAAGTATAATATGATGTTTCTTCACACTGTTGTGATATACAAATGAGCCGGTGCATTGATAAGACATGGGCTAAAAAAAATTCATAGGTTTAAACCAAACCCTCCATGTGATGGTATTTGGAGGCGGGGGCTTTGAGAGGGGTTGGATAATGAGTGTGGAACCCTCCTGAATGGGATTACCAAAGAGACTCCAAAGAACTCCCTTCTTCCATGTAAGTATGCAATGAGAAAGTGCTGCCTGGGACTAGAATGGGCCCTCACCACACACTGAATCTGCTAGTGCCTTGATCTTGAACTTTTCAGCTTCCAGAATTGCGAGTAATAAATTGCTGTTGTTGATAAGCCACTGGGTCTCTGGCATTCTGTTACAGCATCCAAATGGACTAGGATGCACAGCCTTGAGTCTGGCATGTGATAAGAGTTCTGGGAGTTCTAATTATTATTAACAGGGTCATAGAATCTTAGAGTTAGAAGTGACTACAGAGATCTAAGTGTATCCGGTGTCCATGTAATGATGTTTGGCACAAAGAATCAATAAAGGAAGAAAAGCCTGGTGACTTCCCTGAGGAGCTTCCCCTCTCCTCCAGGGAGACAGGCCTCCTGGCATTGTCCAGGCATGGAAAAGGGCTCATTAGCCATGGAGGGAGTTTGCAAATCCAAACCTCAAGCTCCACATTCTGCATTTACCAACAGGACCAACAGTTGGTCCTGTTGTCTGTATGTACCAGCAAGCTCAGCCAAGGACAGCAGAGGAGCATCCTCCCTCCCCTTGCTCTGGTGTTTAATCAAAACTGTATTCAAAAATATGATTCTGGGAGATTATATTGGGAGATTTGCAGGAAGCTCACAGTGGGGACAGAGATAGTGGCAACAGATTGTGGCTGGGGGTCTGAGGCTGAGATAATCGCAGGCTCAGACATGCCATTCTCAGGCTCTGCGCCTGGACCCCTGGAGCTCACCGTCAGTTCTGGAGGAGACACTGCGCACCGGGATGGAGACCGAGATTATCTCAGTATTGTCAAGCTGGAGGACTAAGAGGGCAGGGGGCTCGTCCAAGCTGCCTAACAAAATAGAAATGCAAGTAACAAGGTAGAGCAAGTCTCGGGGACTCCAGGCTACCCCTGTCAGCCCTTCTTATACCCAACTGTCTCCAGCAGGTTAGGCCCAGATCTTGGGAACAATTCTAGGCTGCTCTGGACTGGGAAAGGGAAAAGAGATGTGAGTTAAGAAATGATTCCTGCAGCTGGAGAAACAGCTGCCTGGGGCCCTGGGTGCTTAGGTAGGGCAGCCCAAAGGGGCCTCCAGTCCAAGTTCACTGTGCATAAGGCTGAAAAGGCTGCAGGAAGTGCATAGTCAAGCCCCCCAACCCCACCCGCTGACCTCTGCTCCTAGTCCCTGCTAAGCCACATGAACTTGGGTGTATACCACTCCCTTCTCCAATCTGTCCCATCTCCCAGCGCTGACTCTATGTGATGCTAAGGGCCTCTCTCCCCTCCACTAACCGCTAGCTGGAGCCCCATCCCCAATCGGAGGCCCCACAAGGAAGTTGCACCGCCCCTGCGGTATCCGGTATCCGGAGGGGTCTACCTGGCCCCAGGAAGGGTAGGGTCTAGAGCGCCTTGAAAGAAACCTCCAGTTAATACTCTTTATTACAAGCGTTAATCCCGCAAAGCCGACTGGAAATAATGTTTATCTTTTCGCAGTTTAATTTTCCGGACCCTAAGCCGCGGGTCAGTGAGGGCGACTGGAGTGTCCCTGGGGAGGCTGGGGGTGGGACCAGCTGTTGCCCAGGAGCAAAAATGAAGCAGGGAGGGGGTCTCCCGGAGGATGAGTGAGCAGGAACCCGAAAAGGGGCGTTGGACCCAGAGTGGAAAGCTAGGGTCCCTTTTCACCAGGGACATGCATGACCCTGAACCAGTCACCTGCCTCACTGTGTGGCCTCAGTTTCCTCATCTGAAAAAGAGGTTTGTGTTTTTGTAATTCATGATCCTTAAAGACCCTTCCTACTCCGAAGGGGACTTTTCTATAGAGAAGATGAAGGGGTGAGCCAGGGAGGGTCTGGGGATGGCCTCCAGATGCTGCTCCCAGCTTCCCCCTCCGCAGCTCCGAGGGTTTAAAAATCTCTGTTCAGGCGATTCTCCTCGCGGCAGCGGCCTCCCAGCTGATCTGGAAGACTGTCACTTAGCCCAGGTAGCGGCCCAGAGTGGGAGAAAAGGCTCCTGGCGGGATCCTGCCCGTAGAGGCACACCCCAGCCGCCTTTCCTCCAGCCCTCCCACCAGCTCTGGGAAGTACCCTTAGGACGCTGTCCTGGTTCCTCCCTGCGGGCAGTGGTGCGTTCCCTCACAGGCTAAATCCCCCGCCTCCAGACCCCAGACTCATTATCCAGCCTGCACTGCGGGGGCATCTTTGAATCTTTCACATTCAGCTCCTCCCATGAATTTGCAACCCAAGTAGGAATCTGGGGACAAACGCTGCTCCCAGACAAATATCCTGACATCTGCCAGCTCCCTGAGCCACCCCCCACATGGGCCATCCGAAGGGGGCCTCACCCTGGCTCTGCTGCTTGGTCACAACGCTTTGGATCTGCTGAACTGCAGGCGCCCTGGGGTCAACGCCGGTTGCCTTACCAGTTTCACTCCTGGTTAAAGGTCTGTGGTCCATGCAGCCCTGTCCCCAGGACTCCTAGCTGCGTTCCATCCTCCCCTCCACCCTGACCTTTCTATGTGCCCCTGTCACAGATAGGCTGCACAGCTTAGGTTCAGCTTGATTATTTTTAAGGACACAAGAAGTGGGGAAGGGGAGAAGACGCATGTGGTCCTTAGGGGCCCGATCAGTGATAAAGCTACAAAGTGAGTGGGGGGAGGGGCGGGGTGAGCAGGAGAGGAAGCCGTCCAGGCCCTTTATCCAGAGAAGGCAGGCCGACTCCCAGGCTTCCAGGCCTTCCTCAAGGTGCCCTGCCACCTCTTCCTCCGCAGGATCTGGGTAGGTGTAGGTCTGTCCTGTCACCTCCAGCTCTGTGTGTAAGGACGGCTGCTATAGGAGGGTTTCTGTGTGTTTGTCTCTTAGGCGAGGTGAGAACTCCTGGTCCCTGTCAAGGTCTGGCAGTTTCTTAGAGCAGAGGTGAGTTCCAAAAGTGGGCCCATTTCCAAGATTCTTCTGCAAATCGTAGCCATTGCGCTAACCTGCTGAGAAAGGAAAGGTTGATTAAAACCCGAAGACTACTTGGTGGTGATTTCTAGGGAATCCGAGGTCAGCTATGTCTCCTCCAAAGCGAAGCAAAGATCTAGAGGCAATTTGCTTGCCAGGGGCATTGCTTGGACTCTCGCTGTATATGTTCAAATAAAAATGTAACTTAAGTGTCTCCGCCCTTAGCTAATCCTGGGAGAAATTACTACAAAGAGCAGACTTTGACAGTAATTGCTCAAAGTTGCCTAGTGCTGGGGGAATGTCCTTTGTGGGGTGAAATTCCCTTCCACCAGGTCCTTAGCACAGAGAAGGAGCCAACCGGAAGCAGGGAACACCAATTGGCAACCTCATCCTGCTTGGGGATGAAACTGCTGGTGAGTGCTCTCTGGGGACAGCATGAAACTCAGCTTCCAAGTTATGGGAATGCAGGGACGTGTCCATGTCCCTTAGGGGTTTTAGCAGAAGGCTGCAGGCTGTACTTAAGCAGTGACCTTAAACCTATAGAATGTGTCTGGCCCACCCTGTCAGATGTCCCAGAAATCTCTGGTGCCTGTCCAGCTCTAGAAAGCTCTGGGTATCAACACAACAGGGGACCAGCTGAAGGGCAGGCAGGAGACAAGAGCATTTGTGCTAGAAAAGTGTGGCAGTGCAGACATTTGGAAGAACAGTGGACCATGAATTCACAGATCTAGGTTGTCCATCTTTCCAAAGACTTTCTATATGGATCCAGGTCAGTTTCTCTCTCTGAGTTTATTATTTGGCTTTAAAATGAAAGAGGACTAGAACTTTCATCTCTAAGCATCCATTTGAAGAGGAGCTTGGGACAGTCTCCTGCCAGGTCTGAACCTGAGCTTGTGTCAGAGGCACAGAGGGTATGTAGTGGTTGAGCAGGGTTGTGAGTGGGTGTCTATTGGGCAGGCACTCCTGGCGCTGCTGGGGACCCACTACCTTCTGCTCCGGAAGGGTACTGGCACTGCGTGGCAGGTTCCCTCCGCCTCCGGCAGGGCGCACAGTTCAGCTGCAGCCCCTGAAGGGTAAACGTGGAGTTTCCAAAGGCTTTGGCTATAAGGGCAGGCTCTTCGAACGCAGGTCGCCTGGTGGAGCCTAGAGACTGTCCGGGAATCATATGGCACTCAGGACTTTGTGGCCTGGGCCGGGTTGAGGCTGCACCTTCCAGGGCGCTGGCTGCCGCTGTGTGAGCCAAAGACCAGATGCGCGGTTTCTCTGCGCATGGGTAGTGCATGATCATCGTAGGGCCCCCGGGCTCCCCCGTAATGAAGTCAGCTTCTCCCGACCCGCGGGGCTCACTGAAGGAGAAGCGGGGCGCCTCCAGGCCATACTCCCTGCTCTCCATCCGGCCCTCTCGAGCTGCCGCGCAGGTCGCGGGCAGCGACTGAGCGCTTTTCTGGAAGCCCGCCAGCCTGTCCACCGCAGTAACCACTGCCTCCTCTTCTTCGGCTTCCTCCTCTTCCTCCTCTTCCTCCAGGTCTTCCAGGTCACTCAGAGGGAGCCCCTGCGCCTCCTGGCTAGCAGTAACGTCTGCAGCAAATCAAATCAAGAGTGAGTGAGAAAAGCCCAGGGCCCATGGGAAATCCGCGGGAGTGCCCATCCCAGAGAAGCTTTTAGCAAGACGCACCCGCACTCAGGGTATTGCGCTCAGGGTATTCTCAGTGTCACTCACCAGACCTGCCAAGCCACCCCTCACACTTGCCCCAGGACTGCTCGCCCGCCCTTAGGAAACAATTCTCGCTCCAGGCCTGTCCCCACGCACCGCCCCTTGGAAGACTCGCCCTCTCTGAGAAGCCAAGGAAAAGCCACCTGGCTGCTGCTGCGAGTCTGGATCTTAACCTCTCAATTGTGAAAAAGGCAAAAGACTGTTTTTATCCAACTTCAACATCCACAGGTGGCTGCTGTTACATCATTTAATTCAGCAAATGTCTGCTGAGTGCCACCTATGTGCCAGACATCATCTAGGTGTTAGGTATTTAGGGGACGCTGTGGTAAGGCGTCTTCTGGCTTTCTAGAAGGGTGTTGAGTATGTAAATATTCTTATCGTGACACAAGGCAAAAGAAATAAAGCAAGCTGATATGATAGAGAATAACTGGGAAGCTACTGTGGCTTGGCTGAGGAGGTGACACTTTTGGGGGTTGACAGTCTGAAGTAGAGAAGCAGCTATTTCTGCAGGGAATTCCAGGCCGAGTGATGTGGGTGGGCAAAGGCCCTTGGGTGTTCAGGGATGTGAGTGCACAAGTAAAAGGATCACCTTCCCAGAAAAATCTGCCCCACAGGGTGACTTCCAATCAAACTGCTGGACGGCTTGTGAAGCCTATCAGGTGGCTGATGAGCACTGGGGGTACCTTTGGTGTCACTGTTTAGGCAGCCCAGTGACTCCTCTGCTCTGGCCTCTGCCTTCCTCTCCTCCCCGCCTTTGTTCTTGGGTGCCCAAGTCATCTTGTTCTCCTTCTTTAGGCGCCGGCGGGCATTGGCGAACCAGGTGGACACCTGGGTGAGGGTCATCTTGGTGATGATGGCCAGCATGATCTTCTCGCCCTTGGTGGGGTAGGGGTTTTTGCGGTGCTCGTTGAGCCAGGCCTTGAGTGTGCTGGTGGTCTCTCGGGTGGCGTTCTTCCGGCGTCCAGCACCGCTCAGCTCCACACCACCATACCTGCAGGGAGAACCCAGCTCAGCCTCTAGCCTGGGAACCAGGGGCTTTGGACCGGGGACATCTGTCACCTGGAAGTGTGATTCTGCTCCCTCCCTTTCCCTCCTTCCTCCCACCGGACCTCCACTTCTAGCTGGAGAGCCAGAAGCAGTGAAGAGCCAGCCAGCAATTTGCCCCACTCCTCACCGGTCGTACTGATACTGCCCCAGAGTTGGCTCGTAGGGATAATAGGTTCCTGGTTGTGGCAAGCTGGGTGGAAAATTCCCCGCAGTCTCCTTGAAGTCATACTGTGGATTCTGGTGGGAAAGGAAAAGATAATTGAGGACTAAGTGTGGGCAGCTGAGGTCGCAGACTCTGGGTTTAGCCCCACCACTTGAATTGCCTATGGGACCAGAGACCCAGTGTTTAACCACTCTCTGCTTCGGCTTCTCCCTGGTAAAACGGAAATGAAGATAGCGGTTACCTAGAGAGAAGACCGTGTTGGAGGAGGGCTAGGCAGACTCCCTGGGTTAAATACTGGCTGCTGTTCTTACTGTCCATACACAGCCGTGGGGCTGCTTCCCCACTTTACTCTTCTTCCAGAGCTATTTCTGACCCTCTGCACCTTTGTGACTTCACATCTCAACTTCCTCATCTGTAAATTGAGAATATTGATGGCTTACCTACCTCACAGATATAATAGAACTACCAGTGCTTTCTAAATAGTATGTAAACTATCTGTAAATTCTAAATTGCTCTAAAGTTGATTCCCTCCCCCCTTATACACAATCCTAACCATTTCCTTTACTCAGAGCTGTGCATTCCTCCTAGATTTTCCTTGGATAGGTCACCTTGGATTTCACCTGCCTCTGCTGCCCATGTCCCCAGTCCCCGCATGTCCTAGCAGGGTAGCCCCAGTTCCCACTTGACTTACCAGTGCCCCATACAGTGGGGGTGGCTCTGGTCCATAGGGCAGGTAGCCAGGATAGCTTTGGGCAGCTGCAGCAGCTGCATAGGGGGCTCCGTAGATGCCCAGGGCAGCACCCAGCTCAGGCCGGGCACTGCCCAGCAGCCGGCTATCATAAGGTGTGCAGCAAAGAGCAGGCGCTGGAGTGGAGCCCGAGGCTACCTCTGAGACTGAGCGGGGAGCAGATTCGCAGCAAGTGGCGCTGGAACTTGCAGACACCAGAAACTACAAGGATGAAAAAGGGGTCGCTGGAGGTCAGAGACCCCCACCTCCCACTGCCTGAAGCCAGAGTGAAATAGAGAACTGCCAGATCACTCCTTCCTTCCACTTTAACTAAATGCCATGTGGGCTGAGCGTTCTGCTAGCTGCAGGAATTCTCCAGTGGGTAACTCATTGAAACTCTTCCTATAGATGTACCTGTGCCTTTACTATGGTTGCAGAATCCCGGGGGATTGGGGAAATGTGAAAGTCAGAAACTTGAATTAGAGACCAAACCTCTGCTCACCCCCCATCTCTACAAAGGTAGAGCTAGAAGTTGGCCTTAGACACCATCATCAACCTCTCATTCCCATTCCTGTTTTATACATAGGGAATGCAGGACCAGAGAGAGTAGCAGACTTGTCCAAGATCACACAGCAGGTCAAAGGTCAAGCTGGTACCAGATCTCAGATCTCAGGAAAGTATTCCAGGCACTCTGGGGAGAAACTGAATAACAGTGACGGGATTTTTCCCAGGAGACTCTTGTCACTGCATAATACCGTCCCCCCACCTCCAGCCCTGCCACTTAGTTTGGAAAATTGAGGGATCCGGAGGCAGAAAACTTGGACCAGCCCAAGGAAAGAGCAGGATAAGAACAGAGGTCAACAAACAATATGGCCAGATGGGCAGTGCTCTGTACTGGAAGTCTTCCTATCCCCCCCCCCCCCCCGAGAGTCCTCTGGCCACCTCACACATCTGTACAGAAAGGAGGCCTGACTGGAAGATCCCTGAGATCCCACCCACCTCGCTGAGCGCGTGGTCAGGGTGCCCACGTTTCCAGGGTCACACGGTTTTCCAGCATGCACTTGGGAATGGAACGTTCCCAGTGAGGGGCTGGGGGTGTCAGAGGAAGCTGTGATACACTACCCTGGCCTTGCTCCCTCTGGCTTTCCCCGGGGAACACTGAGAGGAGAGAGCTCAGGGGTAGGTGCTTGCACCAGGCGGCCACCCCCTCCGCCCAGGCTGCCCCCCATTTCCCATGAAGGCACTTCTTACCTGGGAAGCGCCGCCGTATGGGTGTCCGAAGTGCGGGAAGGACATAGTGGCTGTCCCTGGCCTGTCTCCCTCTTCCCTTACGAGTGCCCCTCTCAGCCCCGCGGTTCGGCGCCCCTAGCCTTGCAGCGTCTGGTTTCCTTACACCGCTGCGAGTGCCCAGCACCGGTTCCTTCGCCCGCTTGGAGCGACTGGAGGCAGAGCCGAGGGCAGCCCAGCTGCCGAGCCCTGCGCTCCGGAAGGCGCACCTCCAGCCCTTGGGGTCCAGAAGACAGAAGGGCCCATGGATGGGCAGGGGAGGGAAGAAGGCGCAGGTTCCCAAGGGCGCGCGGTGGCGAGGTGAGGCGCGGCGCAGCGCCTGGGCTGTGAGGCTCCTTAGGTGTCCCAGTCCTAGGTGGCCAGAGGCTCAATGTGACGTCACGGTAATCCCGGGCTGCCAGACCGGACCCTGGGCCCTGGGGCCCCGGGCCACCAGGCGTACTAAGCGCAGTCAGCCGGTGCGCGCGCGCGCACTTTCACCCGCGCTCACTCCCGCTCCGGGAGATTTGTGCAGTTGGCGAGGAACGTCCAAGACCCCGACCCGCTCTGCTCGGCGCTAGATCCTACCCCTTTTTGCCTCAAGCTCACGCGCGCGCACACACACATAGAATCTCTCCAAATTACCCGGGAGAAGTAGGAGAAACGCCTCCCTCCGCGCCGCGCAGGCCCCGGGCGCAGCACGCACACCTCCTCCCCTGCGGCCCAGAGGAGGCGAGAGGCAACCGGGGCGGCGAGGGAGGAGAGAATACAAAAGAAGAGACAAGAGAAAAGTGGGGGAGAGAGGCAAGAGGGAGGAGGAGGTGGGCCGGGGAGAGGGAGATGAGGAGTCTAAGTGAACAGAGGCGCGCGGGGGAGGGGGAGGGACCTGGCGTGGGTGCAGGCTGGGCGGAGGCTGAGCGCTGGCAGGTGGAGGAGAGCTGAGGCTCGGGGGACAAGTCTCCAGCCCGGCTCCTCCGCCTCTCGGCTGCAGGAAAGTTTGTTCGCAGCACTAGCCCAGCTCTGGTTGGAACGGCTCCGGGGAGCGTCGGTGGATCCCACTGGACCGCCCATCTTTGTCCTGGGGATCTGGCTCCCTCCTCAGTCTACCCAGGACTCTAATTCCGGCTCTCCACGCCCCGGCCTTTGCCAGATCCCTGACCCTGGGGCTTCTCTGCAGCCGCTTGACCCTCGAATAGGCTGAATAGTGCCCCCTCCAGGCCAAAGTTCAGGTCCCTCTCAGATTCCGCCTGGAAAAGCGCCAAGTCTGACCCTTGACAACTGCAGACTAGAGCCAATGCCCCGAGGCAAATCCTCGGAAGGAAAGGCTCGGTTGCCTCGCGTACCTCGCCTGCTTTGTCCGCGGGAGATCCGGGGAGCAGGCGGAAGGCGTCAGGACCGGGCTGCAGCCGCTGCGCTCCGCTGGGGGTGGCGCTGGCGAGCCGCAATCGAGAGCTCCGGGAGGGAGGCCTATTCCCTGCGCTCCGCCCGGACGCCGGGCTGGGCCCGTGGTGTGACCCCGGCTCCCATCCCAGGGGTCCTTGTCAAAGGGCACTGATGGGCCTGGTGGAGATGGGTGTTTGCTGGTGCCAGGGAGGGGGCTTCGTCCGGTAGGGCTGGCCTCGGGACAAGGGGCGGTCAGTTTCAATCATTTGTACATCTGATAGCTCAATCCCCAGACCCAGATGCCCTTAAGAGGGCTCTAACCCACGGTGTCTAAGGGCAAAAAGCGACCGTCAATCTGGCGAGGGGAAGGCCTTAGGCGGGTGCTGCTGGGTCAGGTGGAGTTTGCAGCCCAGAAACCTCAGAAAGCGTTTCCTTTCTCTCACCCGGGTCACTGCGCCCTTTACACTTTATAAAACGCTCTCCCTCTCTGCAATTCCCCTGAGGAGTCGTGGGGGTTGGTTCAAGGGCTCAGTTTTATTTTCTAATTGAAACACAAGACCGCGTGGCCCAGGGGATAGGAGCCGCGCTGGGTTCCTGTCGCACAGAGGAAGCCCAGTAACAGGCAGGTCTGGGTCCCTGGCCCGGGAATCTCTCCGCTGACTTACCCTGGCACCTTTCAGAGGGGACTGATAGGCCCCAGGGCCAGTGACCTTCTTAAAATGACAGCTTTGGTTATACCGCTCCCTTCTTTTCTTTCAGAGATTCTGCAGAACTCTCAAGGAGCTTAAAGAGCCAACAAACCGCAGACGACTCTAAGAGATTATTAACGTGAGAACAAGCGCCATTCTAAATACTGACAAACCCAGCCTCCACTGCAGAATGCTGTTACCTTGGAGAAACCTTGCTTTCAACCCGGGAAACTCCTAGTTAGAAAAAGAATTATAGTCATGGGCAGACTGGCTTAGTGATAAAAATCACAGTAATAAATAGATCCCTTGATTTTTCAAAATGCACTTTGGAGTCACCCACCCATTGCAGTTTAGATACATCTAAGCTTTTTTTTTTCCTTTAAGTAAGAATTAAAGAGTATTCATTAAATTAGTCTCTTGGGGAAGATTACTACTAATTAATTAATTGCAAACATTTCCAGAGGGAAGGTATGTCAATTGGAAAGTAATAAAATTAGATAGTTGAAATACTTACTCAGCAACTTTGATTGCCCATTCGTTCCTAAGCAGATTTTTTTTTTTTTATGACAGAAAAATGGGGATGGTGGTGGAGAAAAAGCATTAGCCCTGTCCCCTGGCAATATGGTTGCAAAGGAGAGACTACCATATAGGATTTATTGATTTTCAGCTGATTTATAAGACCTCTGTGGTATCAAGGCTGTGTGTGTGGGGCTCCAGGTTTACCTCTTATCTTTGCTGTAGGATTAGAGAAAGGCAACAATATTTTTTTTTGAAGGAAAGAAGACAAAACATTGTGGCAAAATAAATTGGAGTTAGAACTATGAGGAGATGTCAGCATTTTTTTTTCTTCTGTGGACATAGAAAAACAAAACAAAACAAAGCCAAAAGAGCATATTTTATATTAAGGCACCTCATCTATTGTCTTCAAAGTTGCTTTATAGTTTTGGTGACTTCTATCAGAATGTCTCCCAGGGAGAAAGCCCTGCCCTGTCCCCTTCATGTTTCTGGCTTTTGGGAGACCCAGATTTAATATGTCCTTTCCAGGCAGAGGCTGCATCCACTGTAAAGCTCGCTTGTATTGATGACATTTGATTGTTAACACCTTGAGTATTTAGTGGGATTTCCTAAAAAATGGTTATTATTAGCTAGACTTCCTGTTATTTCGGGACCCTCATAACAAAAGCAAAGCCAGTAGGTTAAGCCAACATCAACCTCTGTGTGGCAGAAACCTCAGGTGTAAGGGAGTCTGCTTCTTGGAAAGTCTGATGCAGGAACGCTGCTGTGGAATTGGTTTTCATCTTCCTGTTTCTTCCCAGGCCCTCACTTCTGCAGCAGGTGCTTTGGGCTTTTCCACCATGGTGGATTTTCATTGCTTTGTTCAGGTGCTGATTAATTTAGTTTCAGGGGGAAAATCCCCAATTGTATATGTGTGCACATAGAATTTTATTGCAGTAAATAAACCTATCAAATACCAACCCCCCCTCGCCCCGTTATCTGTAAGGGAGTCATCCCACTGAACGTATTTTGAACAAATGATATAGATTCTATTGTTATATTGTGCAACATGCCTGATAGTTTCTCTAGCTGCTCATTAAAACTAATATGAAACAAAGCAAGCAAAGGCCTGCCTGGACAACAGAGAGGCCTCATCCACATTGTTTGTTTGAAGTTCATATTGCTTCATGGTAAATGCACTGAAGTTTCTGAGCAGCAGAGTTTAAGGATGTGTGTTTGAAAATGAGCTTGAAGGCAGGTACTTCCAAAACAAAAAAAAAAAAAAAAAGGAAAAACAAATCATATTGCACTTTGGAGGGTTAAAAATGTCCATGATTTTCAAATGTTTTACAAAGACAGCAGATTTTACAGCAGGGAAATGGCAAACTAGAAATGCTCCCAAATCAGCTTGAAATGTCTCGAATTACAGATGAAATGAATGAGTACCTGGGTATGGTAACATAGTTGAAAATGTGCTAAATTATATTTTTTTTAAGTATGAATTTTTTTACTGGCTGTTTTTGAACTGAGAAGAATGAATTTGCCTCAAATCTATGCATGAATGAACAAGTGCATCTGGACAGATGCATCCATAATTTATACTGATCAGTCACCGCAGGTCTCCCCAAGTAAAGCCGAAATGAACACTAATTGTTTTGACGGAAGTAGTGTGTGCGGCATCCGATTGTGAAATACAGCAGTCACTGCCTTGCCTGAGTACATATTGTCAACAGCTACTCTTGCATCATGAGGAGAAAATAAAAAGGCAGTAATTCCCAGATGAGGGTGTTGATGTTGCTTGTCAGCAAGGTGGCAAATAGAAAGAAAGAATTAACTTCTTTGAGATAAAGTAGAAAATGAGACTGGGTGCAGAGATCTAGGCTTGCCAAGTATTGTACCTGAGCTCAGAGTGAAAAGGAATAGCTTGTTCAGAATGGCGAAATTCCTTTGCATTGTGTCAAGCCCGGGTGGCTTTCCTAAATACCTCGACTTTATCTTATTAAAGGTTCATGAGAAGAATATTGGGAAGGTGAGAAGCAAGGCCAGGATCATCCTGTAGCCAAGCAGGTGACAGAGACAGGACTAGATTCCAGATCTCCTGGCTGGGGGTTTCTCTAAGACCATATTTTGAGCACATACCCAGCCAAATTCAGCCAGAAGGTGCTACAAGCTCCAGTGCAATAGTGTGAATTCACGTTTAGTGCCTCATGATGACACTGAGTAATTTAGCAGAGAAAATATCTAAGGAGAAACCGCTATGAGGAAATGCATAGGGAGTCTCTTCTGCATGCTTTTCTATCAATCTGTATGATGAAAGAGCTTATGGAAGAATTTGGGGGTTTTAGAAATTTGATGTGGATCATTCTTTAAAATGGCACACAGCAAGCAGATCCAGCTGAGAGTGATAAGTGTATCAAAAACAAAAACAGCAACCTCTCCCCCACAAATAATCCCCTCTTTGAAAAAAAAATCCAGCTGGGATATTGGCTATATATCTACACTGACTTAAAAAATAGTAATAGAATTTAGTGACTATTTCAGGAAGAGGTCTTCTTAAAAATCTTTTATTTTTCTTTTTTTTGCATTAGTAAATGGGAGGTGGATGTGATGCATGAACTTCTCAATTTCAGAGCAGTTTTTATGTTTAGCAATTTTTGATTATTTTGATCCTGGGAATGATGACGTCTTTTTAATGATAAGCTCAAGACAACTGATATGTTTTCAAGGAATTAGGCTTTAAAGTAAACAACAGATGTATAGATTTGAAAACCAGGGAACAGGTTTTGAAGCCAAAATCTTTGAGGAAAAAAATGTTTATAAGCAATAAAGAACTTAAAGTGGTAGCATGTAGGGACTCATGGGGAGAAGATGCCACATCCTTTTTTTCCCTTGGTGACAGGGCCTGGGATCTTGAATGTACAATCAGGGAGCAGGATCATGGCCCAGACAAATGAAAAAGGGAAGCGCAGCATTGTTAGCTTCAACTACAGAAGGGATGGAGTGTTTTGCATACAGAGCTCTACCTGAAGCATTGCTAATGAGCAGTTTATACAGATCACGTTTTATCTTTTTCTTTGGGGTGGGGGGTTCTAGGGATTAAACCCAGGGGCACTCAACCACTGAGCCACACCCCCAGCCTTATTTTGTATTTTATTTAGAGACAGGGTCTCACTGAGTTGCTTAGTGCCTCACTTTTGCTGAGGCTGGTTTTGAACTCACGATCCTCCTGCCTCAGCCCCCTGAGCCTCTGAGATTACAGGCATGTGCCACTGCATCCGGCTGTTTTATCATTCTGAACCCTAAACTATTTCACTGCATAGACATGAAGACTTTGATTAAACTGTGAGCAGCTTCATGCAGTATACATTGCCATCTGATTAGTGGCATTCACCCAGTGTTCTCTTTTGCTAGGATTTCTCTTAAAGCTGAGCATTAGAATTGGCCATGAGTCTTCTGTGCCACCTGGGGCCCACTACTTTGGGGAAGCTGGGACCATTTGTGATGTCACGTGCCGGCCAAGGTTAATTTATGACAAATCTTCACAAATCAATAAAAATATGGGGAGTATATCATTTTGAGAAAAAGAGAGAGAGAGAGAAAAAGAAAGAAACACGAGACATGGCCATTAAGGCACATAGCTATTCTAATACCTACAAGTCTGCTTGGGTCTGCAATTAAAAACATTCTGATAATAAATCTCCTCACAGTCTCTTTTAATGCTTTTAACTTTCCTGAAGGTTCAAATTGGTATCCCAAAAATGTGCCAGGACTCTCACAGGGTATTTTATAGACTCATAAATAAATACGGCAATTAATCTATGCTATATTTCTTTCATATTTGATGACGATTTATTATGGCATTCACCGATTCGGTGCACAAAAACTCTAATGCACTTAAAATCGGATTTCAAACCAAACATTTTATGGGAAAATATAGTATTGATCATCCATTTAAAGATCTCATGAAGATGATTCATAACCTGCCGTAAAAAAAGATCTCAAGAGGATCTCACAAATGAGTGGGAGGCGAGAGTGTCTATTCGTAAAACCAGAGCTATCCGATCAGCTTCTCTTGTTTTCTTCATCTATCTTCGAGTTTTCCAGCCCTGATTACTTCTGCATGCCGCTATTTTATAAGAAAAATCCCTTTCCATGACATTTTTCATAGTGACAGAGGTTGTGGGATTTCACAGGAAATATTTTCTGCTGCAATTTTCAGCTGACATTCTGACTGCAAACAGAGTTTCAGGGGTGATAGAAGTTTCTGTTGCTTCAGAGTCAAAGCTCTTGGATGGGGGCCATCCTGCTCTGTGCTGATTCTATGACATCTCACATCCCTGACGGTCCTAGGGTAGGATAAATGCTTGAATAGCTTTTGTGCACCTATAGTACAAGACAGTGGTGAGAATAGAAGAGAATCCCAGGCCCTTCTCTGCTTGGAGCACACAATCTAGCTGAGAAGAAAGACACATGTCATTCATTCAACAGATCCTGGGAGTGTCCAGGCAAGGGTTCATCTCCGGACAAAAGCAGATGATTGCTCTCATTCAGGGCACATTCTAATGAGTTAAATACTTTCAAATCACCCTGGATTCACTTGTGTTGCTCCATAATAATTTGAAAAAGAGGCCTGATGTTTACCAAATACTCAAAAGTATGAATGTCTAAGCATGATATGATGCAATTTTATATGACCCTTCATTTTTTCTTTCCCAAAGCATTTATTGAGCACTTATTAGCAAATGGCACGGAGCTGAAGCCTAGAGGTTTTTCTTGGTCAGCAAGACCATGAAAATCTCTGCCCCCACAGACTTTATAAATTTTGCTGTATTATCTACTTGAAAAGTAGACATCATTTGTTTCTTTTTATGGAAGTTGGAGCTTAAGAGAGACCCACTTGCCCAGTATAATAGAGCTAGTATTGACAATCTGGGGTTTGAGCTCAAGCTGTAGGCTTCAAAGTCTTGGGGAAATAACATATTTCAGATTAAATATTTAATTGCTGAGATGATTAGTTTCAAGAAATAATGATCTCACCTAATAGTTGATCCATGGCGCTGTGTTCCTTTGATATCACGGGGTTGGCTTCCCCTAATCTTTTTTTCTTGGGGTACTGGAGATTGAACTCAGGGATACTCAACCACTGAGCCACATCCCCAGCCCTGTTTTGTGTTCTGTTTAGAGACAGGGTCTCACTGAGTAGCTTAGCACCTCGCCATTGCTGAGGCTGGCTTTGAACTCGTGATCCTCCTGTCTGAGCCTTCCAAGCCACTGGGGCTACTGTGCCTGGCCCCCTAATCTTTTATGCCTATACAATACCAATAATTTATACAGAAGGGGGAAGCCAGGAGAGATGTGTTGGTCTCCTTGACACGGGCACCTTTGGATACTCAGCTGTTTTGCATCTGCCTTCCACTGTGACCAGTGCCCCATATAATGTCCAAATGACAAACGCATCTCATAAATACTGCTTGATGGGGGTGGAGGAGGACAGGGAGCCTGGCTGGAAGGGTAGGACATCAGACCCTCAGTAACTTCAAATCCACTCATGTTATTAGCCATGCATCTAACACTTTCCTAACTTGCTCTCTTGGATGGTCCCTGTCAGTCTGGGGGTCAAATACTGCAGGAATCTTACCCTCTTTTCACAGATGAGCAACAGACATGAGGAAGGGTTAAGCTACCGGTTTTGGGTCATGTGTAACTGATTAGCACTGAAAACAACCCAGGAGACTTGTGTGTCTGAATTCCTGCCTGGTCCTCTTAGGCTCCAGTACCTTTTGAAAAAAAACAAAACCAAACCAAAAACCCACAAGGGGCTTAAGAAAGATTTGACCTTGCAGTTAGGAACAGGATTCAGGTGATCGTTCCAGTGCTCTTCTCATTTCTGGGAAGGGGGGCACCTTGCTTTTTCCAATTTGGGTTTGCAATTGGATTTGTCCTGTCTGAAAAGCACCATGTGGGTGGCTTTGAACTCTGCTTTCTTGTGGTTTGGGTTGCCTTCCCTTCGAGCTCCAAAGAGGGAGACAGTCTGCGGTGCTCATACAGCACGTGGGCACGGCGCTAAGTACCAGGGATTTCATCCACGGTATCAACACCCATGCAGAGTCTCCTCGCCTGCTTTACTGAGCCCTTCCACCTCAAACCGGGCATCTTGCAGGGCAAGTGCCAGGTTGGCTCCAAACACACGCTGTTCTGAATCTGCAGAGATGGAGGCTTTGAGGAAAACGTTTCTCTCGTGGCTGGGAAAAACGGAGATGACAAAGACAGCTTGAAATACAAGAGGGGGATTAGACTGTCAGTGCAGTCCCGAGAACATAAATCATTTCCTGTGTCACTCTTAGGCTTGAAGGGCAGGGGCAGAGCAGAGGGGAAACCTGCAATGATAATTATGACATATAAATTTATACAGATATAAAGGGAAGCCTGAGAGTGGATGTGAACCCACTAAAACTCCTTTCACATTATAAACACCACCACGATATGGAGAAGTGCGTGGGGATTAAGGGCATCTTTTGGCATTGGGGCTAATTTATGACTCTAGATGATGCAGTTAAAGGAGAAAGGGAAAGCTGATACTTGGCTGATTTTCTGTAAAGTTAAATGTGAGCAATGGGAAGGTCCTGCCCTTGGCTGCACGCATTTGATGGTGGGGAGTAAGGGGACCAGAGGTCAAAGGCAGCAGAGTGCTGGTTTGGGAGATAGAACTCTGGAATCTACCTTGGCTTTGCCAATGATCACCTGGGAGACTTTGGGCAAAGCTCCCTCCATCAGGGACCCTCAGTTTGCTCATCTGCAAAATGGAGGCATTGAGATCCATGATCTACAAAGACCTTTTAGGTTTATATATGTATGGATGTCAGATTGCACTTCTTATTCCAGTACTCTAAAACCCTTCTTTTACCCTTTTTTTTTTTTTTTTTTGGTGTGTGGGGTTGATGCTAAGGATTGAACCAAAGGGCACTTTACCACTGAGCCACATCCCCAGCCCTTTTTATTTTTTTTATTTTGAGATAGGATCTCACTAAGTTGCTTAGAGCCTCACTGAATTGCGGATGCAGCCTCTAATTTACAATCCTTCTGCCTCAGCCTCCCAAGTTGCTGGGATTACTGGTGTGCACCACCACCAATACGGGTGTGCACACTTGGCCTTCTGTTACCTTTAAGTGTGGACTTTCTGGAAAGTTCTTTTCTTTTCTTTTCTTTTTTTTTTTTTTTTACCATGAATGATGGATTCAATGTTTTAAAAAACACAGATACCCAGCCTTATCCTCTGAGATTCTGAGCAAGACTGGAGTGGATTCATATTGAATACAAATATAAAGTAATTTGAGCATGCACATGGTAGAAATCCAAACTACCTGTAGAAGATGCCCTGTGTCCTTGCTGAGAATAGCTTACATTGGCTGGAGTGGCCATTCATAGCTATGGACCCCCTCCTGGCTTTCTAGCACTTGTGGGTGGGTTGGAAGCATGCCATCTGACCCTATTCTGGCCAATAAGACTTAGAGTAAATCTTCAAGGGGGATTCTGGGAAAGGATTTGTTTTCATGGTACAAGAGGACAGAGGCAGTGGTGCCATCTCTCCCTTCATTAGAACATGGACATGCCTGGATCTGCCGCCTTCATCCCTTTATCCATTTATTCATTCACCAAAGGTTCACTGTGCCCTCGCTCTGTCCTGGGCAGGGTTTCAGGGTGCTGGGATGTGGCTGTGAAGAAAACAAAATCCCTGTCCACACAGAGCAAGAGAGAGAGAATAAGCGGGTGTCCAGGTAAAACATGATGGTAGGTTACAACACACCCCAAGAGAAAAAAAATAAGGCAGAGAAAGGGAGTTTCCAGACGCACAGGACCCAGATCACTGCACAGAAGCAGCCCTGATGTCAGGAAGCCAAGGAACCGCTCCTTCTGGACTCCTAGTACATAAGACAAGTGAACTGGTTTTGTTTAAGTCTCCATTAATTTGGTTTTCTATTACTTACAGCTGAGTGAGTTGCTGAGACAGTGTGGTGGGGTGCAAAGAGACAAATAAGTCATCTGATCATTTCATCCCCTTTCCCCAGAGGCATGGACGCCTAATAGTTTCTTGGCTGCTTTCCAGAAATTTCCTATGTTAATACAAGCCATATAAATATAAGCTATATATGTGAGTGTCCTCTCTCTCTCTCTCTCACACACACACACATCCCCACACTCACACACACCATGGCAGTACACCATGGTTGCAATCCTGCGTGTAGGTGGTCATTACCCAATAGCCTAATGTATAGGTAGCCTAACCACTTACTAGCTATGTTATTTTCAACAAGTTGCTTACCCTTCATTTTTCAATTTCTTCATCAGAAACCACACAGGTCTCTTCTGACAATTTACTAAGTTACCGTGTAAAGGACAGAGACTGGCATTTTTTCTCTTAATGTTCACAGGATGTTTTGATAGAGGCTCTTGATGGAGGGCCATGTTCAAAAGGACTTATGCACACACTGAAGCTGGCCAAAGCATAAAGGAGAATCTGCTGAGATGGGACTTCTTTTCTTCTTTGCTATCCTTCCCAGGACACATTACCTGGTCTCCCACTCTGTCTCACCTTTCCCTTTAGTTACGTGCAAGGTCAAGTATGCTCACAGGGTAGCATTTATGATAGATTCCCCTTAAACATTTAGTAACTGATTCTTCCCAGACTTTTTTTCCCCCATGAAGTCACATCTCCTGTTTGTTTATTTTTTAGGGGTATCAGGGATTGAACTTGGGGGCACTTGACCACTGAGCCACACCCCCAGCCCTGTTTGGTATTTTATTTAGAGACAGAGTCTCACTGAGTTGCTTAGCACCTCGCTATTGCTGAGGCTGGCTTTGAACTCGTGATCCTCCTGCCCCAGCCTCCCGAGAAACTGGGATTACAGGCGTGCGCCACCACGCCTGGCCATCTCCTGTTTTAGGATAGGCTAAAACAAAACCACAAAGGCAAAACCCAGAGGTCCCCTCTGTACAGAGGTATAAGGTAGCTAATTTGGTAGCATTAATTCTATGAATAAAGAGGCATTTAAGGAACATGGGGTCCAGTGGGAGACAAAGACACTATATCAATCAGGATAATAATACAATACGTTAAATGGAATGAAGGGGAGAAACATAAGGGCCATGGGAGTAACTAATCTTGACAACTTCTGCCTCACAGTTGTGTGCAAAGGATCAAGAAGTGGTCTGGCTATGCCTGAAGTAGTTGGGTTTCTAATCAGAGGAGGCGGGCACTCCAGGAGGAGAGAGATCCACACATGCAAAGCCCTGGAGTGAGATCCAAATAGTAGAAGAGAAGAGAAGGACATCTGGAGCCTGAGAAGGTGGTTGGGAGGAGTGGTACGGGTGCCGGGGCAGCCCCCCCTGGGAGCTGAGGAGCAGCAGCTGCGGGCTCATGCAGAGCCATGCAGACAGACACAGTGCCTTCTAGAATTACAACTCTTGCCCAGGAACACATTCTCGGCTTCTGACTTGTCTGTCCCATGGTCCAACTTCTGTGGGGACTCCACAAGAAAGTGGGTGCAGCTGTGAGGTTTGGGGGAAGAATAATACAGAAAAGCAGGTCAGAGGCTGTGGGGAGAAAAAAATGATGTGTCTCTGTGTTGATGGAGGTAAGTCAGCATAGATACTAGTCAAGTTCTTTGGTTGGAGCTCCAGTGGATGCTGGCTCGCTTCAGTGACTCGAAAAGGCTAGAGGAAAGGCCAGTTGAAAGACAAGTGAGATATCTTGCCTTGGAAGCCAGATCCAGAGATCTCAGCTAGAGGCCCTTTCTTGCCAGGGGTCTGCCATTAATACTTGGCCTACAACAACTCTGTTCCGTTTAATAAAAGTCATATTCCTGAGAGAATCTGATTGATCCAATTTTGGGTCTAGTATCTTTGTGGCTGAGCCAATCAGGTAGGATTACAGAATGGTGGAGGTGGTGGTAAAAATTGGGCACTGAAGGTTGGGGAACCATTCCCCAATCCAAAATGGCAGATGGTGATTTGTTAACCCTTGAAAAGAGTAAATAAGGACCATCTCTGAGAATAAAACTAGGCAGTCTCCCATTCCAAGCACGGAGTGGGGGCAGTTAGAGCTGCCCTTGCTGGATCCAGGCCCTAGGAAATTTGGACTTCATAATTTACGAAGGCAATGGGGAGCCAACAAATCCATTCAGCACACATGAAATATTTCAAGTGAGGCACCAGGGAACTGGAACAGGTCTTAGAGAAGATGGATTTACATCTGGCAATAAAATCCCAACTCTAGTAACCTTTGCACTTAAGTCTGGATTTTGTCTGGATCTTAAAGCTTTTCTAAGTGTTTAAGAGCATGAACTCTGTAAGGGTTGAAATTTCTCTTGCCTTCTCCCTCTAGGGATTGGGCTGCCAGGATGGGGGCGGGGGGCTCCTACCGTTTATTCACTTGGCATGGGAACGTTTTGCCTTGGGTACGTTTCATCTCTGTCCATAGATGATCTTGGCCTCATGGACTCTTAAGTGATATACTTAGCCTTGCTGAATGCCAGTGTCCTCACCTGTGAAATGAAGGTGTTCCTACCAACCTCACAGGAATTTCATGAGCATTAAATCCATAGCAAACTGGAATTTTGTAAAATAAAGAATGAACAAATGCAACTATTTGGGGATTGTGGAGTTTGGTTTTGGAAGCAGAAAACCCTTGCTTTAGGTGTCAAGTTCTGGTTTGGGGAAGCAACTTCATCTTTCTGAACCTCAGTTTCCTCTTCCATAAAATGGGGCTAATAGTGCTTGTTTTGTAAGGATTGAATGGCAATGCACATGTCTTTTAAGATCTGAGAAGAGGGTCAAGGCAAAGCATGTGATAATCATCCTTGAGTTGATGTGGTGGAACCACTGGTTCTCTGAGTCATTACATGGAGGACAATTGGCGTGAAGATTTGCAGGTGTGTAGCAGAGATGAGCCATGGAGATTTGGGAGATATTTGTTCTTGCAGCACATCCTAGCCCATTCTGACTAATACACTGCTACATTTGCTTACTTACCTCTGTGATCTTGGGCAAGTCATTTAATTTCTCTGAGGCTTATTTTGCTCACCTATAAAATAGGATAACTAATGACATTAACTCATAAGGTTTTTAATGAGATGATGCTTAGCAGAGAGTTTGGCATATAGACTATACTTGATAGATGGTGCAACAACAGTATTTATAATGGTAGTGATGTGAGGATGATGATGATCATAATGATGATGATGATTCAGAACCTTTCCATTTAAGTAGACAAAGCCAGCCAGGCGTGGTGGTGCAAGCCTGTAATCCCAGCACTTAGGGAGGCTGAGACAGGAGAATCGTGAGTTCAAAGCCAGCCTCAGCAACAGCGAGGCACTAAGCAACTCAGTGAGACCCTGTCTCTACATAAAACACAAAATAGGGCTGGGGATGTGGCTCAGTGGTCAAGTGCCCGTGAGTTCAATCCCTGGTACAAAAAAAAAAGAACAATTAAGTAGACAAAGCCAGGCACTCTCTAGCTCTGGGCAGTGAGTTGCAACTATTCCTGATGCATGTTGGTACATGTCTTTTTTTTGTTTTTATACCATGTGGTACCAATTAATTGCTGATATCTGTGGCTATTTACACAACTCTCTGGTCTATATTTAAAAGGATATACACAATAAAATTAGTCTTATTTAGAAAACTATTCACCAGAAAGTTCAGCCTGCACACTGTACTTCTATTTTTACTGCTATTAATGACTTTTTTTGGTTTGCATTTAATGAGAATGTGAAGTCAGCATGATGCTGAGCCCTGTCACTGTAGGGACCCATGGGAACTGTCATGAGCCCTCAAGGAACTCACAGTCTAGTTGACATTCATAAAAACAGCTTTGGGATAGTAGATGTCTCTCTCTCTACTCCTACCCTGACTGATATCAGACTGTCTCAGAGTGGTTCCCTGGGAAACATCAGGGCTTTGTGGCCAAGGGGATTTGAGTCTGGATTCTAGCATTGCTATATTCTAGCTGAGTCTTTGGTAGAAGTACTGACCTCTGTTAGCCTTAGGTTTCATTTCTTTAAAAGGAGGATAATAATTTTTATCATGTTATGAGAATTAATTGCAGCACAAGTAACATATCTTGAACAGATTCAGCATTTAATAGGCACTCAATAAATAAAAAATATATTTTTTTCAGTTCTGTATTATTCTGTATTCATGATGCTTGGCTCATAGAAAGCATTCCATCTGTATCTATGAAATGGAAGGCAGAGAAAAGTATATTCACCAGAAAGCAGTCTTGAGGGTATTTGAAATATTTGTATATTTTGAATTCACTGTAGGTTTAGGCAGAAAACTTCATTGAATTGATGTATTTTAACTAAAATAAAATATGAATCCCTGTCATAGAATTACGCTACCCAAATATTTCAATTCTTAACCAATGATTATCCTGGCTTGAGTGAGACCTTTTCTTGCAAATTTTATTTATAATTTTTATGATTTTCATTCCTGTTCTTCCCATAATCAGAGGTGGGTGCTGTCTGTGAAGTGTATGATGTAGCTCCGCGGATGTGTTCCCAATTTCTGGGAATTGAACTGTACTGAAACTTTCTTCACTTTTCTCCTATTTTGGTAACTCATCCATCTTTTCTATGTACATCTAGTGCATTGTTCCTTACTACTGTATAATATTCCATGTAGTCACTTTCTATAAACCAGAAAATTGGATTTACCAGAACATCTCTATTCCCTGGCCAAGTCCGCTATGCTAGAAATGCTGTCTTCATTTTGTTCTGGGTAACTCAGTCATTCAATTATGACTTTATGAGGCTGTTGTAGCAATAACAATGGCCCATGTGCACTTACCCACATGAAGAATCACAGAAGGAAGGAACTGAAGGCAAGTGCTTTGATTTTCCGTTTCTCTCTTGTGTGTACGTGTGCACAAGTGCATAGAAGCTTTTGGCTACATTGTGCTTTCCTGTGTTTGAAATAAATATTCCAATTTACATAATTGAAGTGAAATCCATGGTGCATGAAAATATCAACTCGGGGCTAGGATGTCAATTAGAACAACTCGCATCCCACAGCAAAAAAGAGTCTGAGCATAGAGGCAGGCGATCTCTATTCAAGTTTGGGTTCTGTCTCTTGCTAGGTGAGTGATTTTACCCAAGCCATTTCCCCTCTTCCATAAAGGGTGAAATGACAAACACGGGGACGCCATGAAGCCAAGGTGACAGAGCAATTAGAGATGCTGGAGAAACATAAAATTGTTTCCTATATTTCATTTCATTTCAAATGTAGAGTTCTAAAATGTGCCCATCGGCTGATGTTGGGGTACATGCTCTGACAGGGCTCCTATCTGTCTGGTGCCTGCGCAAGGTGTTATTAATTGAGTGGGACACAGGCTCGTGACGCTTTTCAACTCAGCCCTCCAGGAAGTAACCACCCTCTCATTATAGCTGCCTCCACCCCTAAATATCATATTTGCCATTCCCCATTTAGGCACTGTACCAGGGGGTCCCCTGGGGGAGAGCAGAGATAAATGTGTTCCCAGATCTGTCCTCAGACAACTTTAAGTCAAGCGGGGGATGGGGTGGGAGGGTGGGGGACGCACACAACAAACTCCAAGATAAGATGCCATCTAATCAGCCCAAGTGGTATGGAGACGCCATGGCCTGGGAGGTTGACTCCACGAGAGGAAGTCGTGACAGTGAGGGGAGTCTGGAGGCTGGTGACATTTTAGCTACACCTTCCAGGTCAGAGACAATCTTAGAGTTGCACGTTTGGAGAAGAACATCCTAGGTAAGAGGAAGAGTGACTACATTGAAGATGTGAGGAGTACATAGTATGTGCAGGGAATCACTCAAGCTGGCTGGAATCTGGATGGGGTATTTAATAAGACAAAGAAGATACATTGAAGGTTATGACAAGTTTAGGGTACTGTTTTTTTCTGCTGCTGCTCCTATTATCAGTACTATGATCAACGCAAACTGGCATTTATTGAGCATTTACACTATTCCAGGCACTGTACTAGGCTCATTAGATACATGATCTCATTTGATAATCATACAGACTCTCTGAAACAAACCCAGTTTGTTATTGTCATGCAAAAACCCACTCCAAAATATGGCAGCTTAAAAGAACAATCATTTATCATTTATCACAAGCTAGAGAGGTTCAACAGACTTGGGCCAACCTTGGCTGATCTCAGACTCACTTGTACACCTGGGCTCAAGGAGTTGGTCAGCGTGGGCCTGGCTGGTGTGACGTGGCCTGTGCTAGGCTGTTGATGGCTTCCTTTCAGCAGACCAGACCAAGCTTGTTCACATGACCGTGGCAGGATTCTGAGCTAGAGAGAGGAGACATACAGAGGTCTTGCAGTTGAAATTTAGCATAAGCATGTGTTCACTTCTGCTGAACTATACCTGCTTCAGGTGTCCAGCTCAGATTCTAGGAAGGCAGCAATAGGCTCCTCCTCCTCTTGATGAGAGGTGCAAAAAATCACCTTGTAATCTACTGACCACCAGTACCAGCTCCAATTATTATCTTCCTATTAAAGAGGCGGGGACTGTGGTTGCAGGAGGTTGAGTATCTGGCTCAAGTTCCTGTAACGGCTAAGTGAAAAACCAGCCTGGCCCTTGGCTAAGTGGGCAGAGGGGGGCCAATGAAGACCTTGAGCACAAGAGAGATATTACTGGCAGATAAAAAAAAAGGGAAGAAATATTTCTATAGCTAAATAATAGCACTAAGGGAATGCAAATCTTGAACATTCCAGTCTAAGCTCATCCTGTATTTCCCACAGATGTACTAAGATCTTGGGGCTTTGTATTCTCTCTGCCTTGCTCTGTGGTTATGACGTTGGCTTTTGAGAGACATCCTCTCTGGGCTGCTTTTGTTCCAGGGCTTTAATGGTCTGTGCTCCTCAGGAAACCCAGTTCCATCCTCTCAAGGTGTCTTCCCCAGCCTCTCATGAGACTTTTTTTTTTTTTTTTAATATTTGTTTTAGTTGTTGATGGACCTTTTTTTTTTTTTCCATTTATTTATATGCAATGCTGAGAATCTAACCCAGTGCCTCATGTATGCTAGGCAAGCGCTCACTGAACCACAACCACAGCCCCTCTGGTGGGATTTTTAGGCATTTGTAAACTGAGGGACACAGTCATTCCCAGGACTCACGTGGGCACTCACCTTCACATCCCTGCATGGCAGCTGCCTTTGACTGAGTGCTCCAGAGACTGCTGATAGATACCAGGGAGGATTGAGCATCTTCAGCTGCCTCACCTGCCAACAGGAGGGCTGAGCAAAGGGACACAGGATTCTTCCTGGAGCCAAAAGTAAACCTAAGACCCAACCTGGAACAGACTCAAGCTGCAGAAATACACAACCGCTAACTCTGGTGACTGGAGGTAAAAAGGCATACAGTGGCTTGGTTTTCCTCTAGGCCAAAGGCAAGGGGTTTCACGTAAGTGAAGGTACCCCACACATTCAGAGCCAGATTACTGTTACTATGGGCTAAAGTGGCCACCTGTTCAGGGGACAGTATGGGGCAGAGAGTAGGACAGGAGTGCAAGCTTTGATGAAGGACAACCAGGGTTGGATTCTGCACTCCATTTCCTCTCTGTATGGTGCGACATATAAGGGATTTGGCCTCTCTGGGATTCAGTTTCCTCTTCATAAAAGAAAGATGACAATATCTATTTTTCAAGATTGTCATCAGAATGTTGAGCTAGGGGACAGGGACCTCCCCAGGAGCTGCTATGATGAAGAGCACAGCTGTATCACTGGACAGGAAAAATCTGAAGTCTTACAAAACTGCTCAAGAAAGAGCCAAGTGCACGCAAAGATGCCTCGTCCGAACCCTGACATCCAGCAAGTCACAGCTGTGTCTGCGACTGCTGTCGCACCTGGGCAGATCCTACTATGGTTTTAAAAGTGGCTTCATGTTAGAAGCACTTGCTTTTGCAAATCTCAGAGCTCAGGTCCATCCCTAGACCAGTCAAACCAGAACCTTTGGGGATGTGGCTCAGGATCAGTATTTTTTTTTAAAGCTCCGTAGCAGGGTTGAGATGATTGTCAGGTGTGCGAAATTTAGGGAGATCCTCACCTGCTGGCCGAGACCTTGCAATTCCACGCCCTGAGAATGAGCGCCTCCTTGAAGGCTGCACCTGGGGGTCTCCATGGACTCATCCTAGTCCTCACTCCACTCCCCTGGGGGATTCCAATGGTCTGCCCAGTTTTAGCAACCATTAAATGACAAACTTCCATAAAAGCTCACCAAAATGGTTGGATGTACAACTCCCTGTTCCATTTTTCTTTCCTCTCCTCCACCCATCTATACTTCCATGGGTCCTTTTCTTTCTTTTTTTTTTTTTTAAAAAAAATATTTATTTTTTAGTTGTAGGTGGACACAATAGCTTTATTTTATTTTTATGTGGTGCTGAAAATCGAACCCAGTGCCTCCCGCGTGCTAGGCGAGCACGCTACCACTGCGCCATAACCCCAGCCCCCATGGGCCCTTTTCTTTCTCTCCTCTTCTCCCTCCCCACCCTCTCCCTCTCTCTACCTTCCAGGGGTGCTTAAACACTAAGCCACATTCCTAGACCTTTTAAATATTTTATTTAAAGACAGGGTCTTGCTAAGTTGCTTAGGGCCTCCCCAAGATGCTGAAGCTGTTTTGAATTTGTGATCCTCCTGCCTCAGCCTCCCAAACCCCTGGGATGACAGGAGAAAGCCACTCACTCTCTTATGTGTGTAGTGGGGTACATTTTTTTCCTTGACGTTTCTCAGGGGATTCTTGGATTCCCAGTAACTTACCAGAATTTCCTTCTAAACAGTAACACTGGGTTCCCCACAAGAAGGATCTACTTAATTAAAGAAAACATAACAAAACAACGCCCCCCCCCATCCCTGCCTCTCTACGTGTAACTCGGATGGTTACATTTGTTATATTCTGTCGCAGGGGGCTCTCCTGCAGGGGCCACCTTTGGTTGTTGCCATGGCATCTGTTAGGCACCTTCAAAACTGAGCGTGTGAATGCATGGTCCTATGTTTTAGCTCCAGCGGATCCTTCCTCTTTGGGATCTAGTGGTCCAGTTTCACCACAGCTCAGTCTGGGAGCTGGCTGAGGACAGGAACCAACTGTCCACAGCGCACCTTGAGAACAGCAGGGGCGCGGGGCGCATTTATTAGAATGAGGCGAAGCACAGAGCGCCCCTGGAACTCAGCCTGCGAGGAGCTCCAGGAAGCCCCCAAGAAGAGGCGCTGCCAACAGCTCCGTGGGCCAGCCTGTGAAACACCAGTGCTTGAAACCAGAGCCTGCCACCTGCCTCACAGGTGGTGGAAAGGCTGGGTGAGGCTGTGGCTTGAGAGTGGGGCCCTGCGATGGGGAGGGATGGGGGTGTGGAGAAGAGAAGGCTGACCTCTTCTTCCTCCCCAGACGACCTTATAGGGCTGGGGTCGGGGGAGGGAGGTTTGGAGGAGAGGCCCAGAGTTCAATATGACATGAGATATGCCACCAGCTGCCTTTATATCTATGAAAGAGACCTGCAATTCGGAGCTCGGCAGCAACCAAAATCTTTTTTTTATTAAAATGCTTTGTGCTCCGGGTGCCAGGGAGGGAGTTAAGCTAGTCTGTCTCCAGGAGTGTGTTTGCCTAGAGCGCGCTATTAGATACTTTGTCTCCTTTAAAATAATACTAAGAGATGGGCTTTATGTCTCTCCCTCCTGCCTGATATTGCAGTTTGCAGAAATGGGGCCAGGAGACAAGCTCCTTGGCCTTGATGCACCACAGCCCGGGTCTCGCACACTGCCCGGGTCCCCAGAAGTTTGCCAGCTGGGGAAAGCCAACTGGTTCGATTTTCCCCGGGTCGCTTGTGAAATCATGGCTTCCTTCAGGCACCAGGCAGAAGACAGCGTCTTCCAGCTCCATAGCAGAGTTACAAATGCGGCCACATCTTTCACAGCGTCACTCCTTGTGGATAAAAGATTTTTATAGAGATCATTTATTTATAAAGAAAATAGTGCCTAGAACGGCCTCATTACGCTGCCTGTTAATCAGCTCCCTGCCTTTCCTGCTGGGTTCAAGCCCATAAGCATTTGGAAGTTAAGACAGATACATTTGATTATTCCTTGGCACCTCGTGATTGAAAAAGGGAGAAAGGAGGGAGAAAAATAAGAGGAGAGCAAATCCTTTAAAGCGATCGCTTTGCGGGCTCTGTGCACAGTTCTATGTTTCTCTGAGCGCCCGTGTGCAGGCACCTCGGAACATGTATGACGGTATCCTTGGCAGACTGTAATCGTAAATAACCACCTCCTTAAACGGTACAGTGTGTATTATTTTTCTCCTGTGAACTGTGAACATGCATGATTCTCCAATCGCAAATCATAAAACAGCGGGCGCGATCGGTATTTTTAATTCAAGAAGCAGCTAGAAGAAACGCGGCGTTTAAAACTGCATGAACGCTGGGGCTTGCCGTGATCAGTCAGAGCAGCTCCTTTTCCAAAATTCTCAAGAACTGCCTAAGCCCTGCGCTTCTCCATTTAAATATCTCTTGCTTGGGTTGCCACAAAGAGCCTTTGTACATTATTCTGAAAAGCCGAAGGCACAGGATTATGGGTTCTTACACGTCTTAGTTTAGACACCCACAACAAAGTACACCAAAGGCAAGTTTATGTTTAGAGCTATCAATAAAACATAACTGAGTCTGCTAAATTAGTAATCATGAAATACCTACCCCGTTTTCTCCCGCTCACTCTCTTCTATCTTGATTTCTCTTTTTTAATATTACAAAGCAACTTTTAAAGCCCTTGCCTTTGGTGGATGGGTGGTCTCCTACAAAGACGCATACTTAAATATCTCAGAGGTACCTCAAGGCCTTATTTGGGGGTGGAGGTATCGAGGGAGAACTAAACTAAAATCTAATAATGGTTTTGAGTTAAATGCCTCCAAGTGCCGCCAAGGGCCCTGCCATCAGGTGTCCATCATGCAGGCGGCGACTTCCATCAGCAAGATGGGAAAGATGCTGTTTGTCTGACGTTGTTATTAACGCAGATGAATAGGTCTAAAAGCCTCTAAAAGCTCGGTTTCCATCTCATGGGCCCAGGGAAACTACACATGAGAGGGCCAGTGACTTCTTATCTCAGGGCAGTTCCCTGCAGAAGGGAACATAAACAGCCAGGTACCACCAGAAGCAGCATCAGGGCGAAGTCTAGGACAAGGACAGAGCTGTTCTCTGTGACGTGGAGGGAGAAGGAGGGGCAGGGCCATTCTGGTAGCCCCAGATGGGGGCCTGCAGACAGGCGTCCGGGTGCGGTTTCTTTTTTTGGAGCCTCAATCATTTGCAAGAGGTTGGCAGACTAGAAAACAGACAATTATCTCTCTTGACTGCTAGAATATGAGAGCTGGAAGGCCTCAAGATCAGTCAACAGAGTGGTTTTCATTTTCTTTTTAGCCTCGGAGCTCTTTATTCCCTCAAAATATTATGCAGAACTCTGATTATAAAAAAGATAAAAGCAGCAAGCTCTGGTTAAGGTGGGGCTGGGGGGTTGGGAATCCCACCCACTGAGCGCCTCACCCTCCTACAGGAACTTCTGTGAATGCCTCAGGGTGCAGCAGAACATAAATTTTCAAGCCAATGTATCTTAGTCTCACATGCTCCCCACTCATAGATAAAAGACACCATGTCTTTGAGAGGGCAAGTGACTTTTCCAAAGTCACACAGCTTACTAAGAGCGGAAAGAAAACAGTAATGCCCCACAGGGGCATTGCATGCTACGGTTATTGATTCAAAAGCAGATAACTGGCTTCATGATCCCAACTTGGCCACAATGGATGAGCCAGGCTTCAGTCAGCTGTGGTTCTGTCTTTCCTGCTCTTTGCTTTGTTCTTATTGGCAGTGAGCAAGAATATTTGTCATTAAATTTAAAGATGACAAATAACCCTGGTGACTATTTTCATCTCATTTTATTTATTTTATTTTATTTTGGTACTGGGGATTGAACTCAGAGGCACTCAACCACTGAGCCACATCCCCAGCCCTGTTTTGTGTTTTATGTAGAGACAGGGTCTCACTGAGTTGCTTAGCACCTCACCATTGCTGAGGCTGGCTTTGAACTCACGATTCTCCTGTCTCAGCCTCCCTAAGTGCTGGGATTACAGGCTTGAGCCACTGTGCCCGGCTCTCATTTTATTTTTAAACCTCAGATGCTTGCCATGTATATTGTCTCTTTTCAGTGTATCATGATTCTACAGAGAAGCAGAGAATTTACTTCCTATTTGGGCATCCATGGTAGTATGGACCCAGCACCTCCCAATGGCCTCTCTACCTAGCCATGCGGTTCCAGCAGGGACTGCCTGATTTTTACCAAACCCATATCCTGACCTTGGTTTATCAGCCTGGGACACTGAATGGAACCACAGCACATAGAATTGCAGGAACTGTAGCAGAGTATTCCCTACTCAGAGGCATGCTCATCTGCAGTGATAGGAAATGAATCCCTCCTGCCAGCCCGGAGTCCAAGGTGGACAGCTCACGTGCATCCCTTGGTCCGTCCTGAGCGGTGAATGGCTTGCCTCTCCTTTAATCTATCAGGTGCAGCAAACAGGTTAGACTTCGGGAACTTGGGGTGCGGGATCACATAGACACCATCCCTCACTCTTTGCTGGAACAAGTCATTTCATGGCCTCACCAGCCTCCGTTCCTCATCTGTGGGATGAGAGGATGACAAACGCTAGTCTCAGAGCTCTTTCAGCAGAACGCTTGGTTCAGGAGCGGACCTCAGGGGTGGCTAAAGCTCGAGGCTTCTGGGACTGGGTTCTGGAAAGTCAACCTTGGCTCTCTGTCTCTCAGTGGGAAGGTGTGTGGGCCTGCGTGAGCAGGGGCGTGGCCAGAGCTGCAGGCAGGGGCGCAGGGTCACCATGCCCCGCCCCCTGCAGATGGGGCTTCCTGTTCCTGAGTCCCCCCTCTGCACAGGTTTTGGCTACCACAGCTGGCAGGCGCTAAAGCCCCGGTGGGTGCCTGCTGGGTCATCTTCAGCTTTGCATGGCAGTTCTGTGAATTTCTGAGTTTTCTGATACTGTAGATATGACAAAAGCTTACTATTCTGAGTCTGTGGGCATCATTCCTTCAATAACCAGCCCAGTGAGATAAGTATATTTGTATTATTTTCTTTCTATGCATTCTACTAGCTAGTTTGAGTCTAGATTGGAGCCCTTTCAAGAAATTCCTGACAGTGTGGATGGAGATTTCTCGACCTTCATCCCAGCCCCTAAAGATCTGGGCTGCTTCCCTGTTGCCCAAGCCCTCTACTGAAATACTACAACCAGGCAATCTGCAGGCACAATTTTATGCATTGGCACAAATGTTTTCTGAGTACCTCTGGGATGGGAAGACAGAAATGGTGGTACAGGGGGACAAGGTCTCCAGAAAAGAGTGGGGGATCAGTGGGAGTACAGGGCAAAGGGCGCTTGCTTCCAGCTCTGGAGATGAGCAAGGGGCCCACAGAGAAGGTGGCTTTTGCTGTGGCTCTTGAGGAGGTGGGTGGACATCCATGACAGAGGCACTGGGTCAAGACAGAGCGGGACATGTTGCAGTCCGTGACTCCTCTTCTGAGGACATAGTAAATGGGAAATGTCACTGAAGGCATGGGTTGGGCTCCGCCAGCTCCATTCCTGGGATTCTTCATATCTGTCCCATACATTTATTTTAGGTGCTTTGTTGATGAGAGCGTGGGGTGTGGGGTCTCATCTTTCCATCACTGGCTGCTCACACACACTCTGTAGCTCAATCCCGAATTATTTCCACTCCCATCAGAGTTCACGTGGGTAAGAGGTAGGGCTGGGATTTGAACTCCTCCCAGGTTGTTCTACACAAAGAACCATAATTTTTATGGCCCCAAATGCATAGGACCAAACCCTGGGGAGATGCTGGTGGATAGAGAGCCCTCTGGAGCTCACGGTGGCATGTGTCAGTGAGAGTCTAGACTTAGCTCTTTCTTACGTCCTTGTCTTTGTACAAGCTAGCTAGCTACAGTAGACTCCTGACCTCCAGCATCATGTGGCTTTTAAATATGCACAAGGACATCTGTGGAGATAGCTGCAGCATGCATTTCCCCACCTTGTCCCACTTGCCCAGCAGGCTTGCCCAGAACTTGTGGTTCTGAGCAGGCTGATTGGATCCCTGGCCCAAGGTGGAATATCAATGACACCATGCCAAACCAACCGGAGCATTCCATCCGTCACCCCCAGTTATTGCTCAGGAGTGGGTGTGCAACATTAGTTGCCTTGGTCTTATTGGTTTTCAGGTCTAAAGAAAAAAATCTTTGAGAATACAGAGACAAAGAGGATTAGAGCTGTTCTAGGACATGAACAAAGAAACAGGAAGCTGTAGATATTGAAACCTACCTTGGGACTTGGAGAGAAACAGCTTGCTGAGGTTGGGGTCATCACCCAGCAACTGGAACAGATAAATCAACATGGAGACTCTAGATCCTGGTGATATCACTGGACTCCTGGATCATGCCTCACCTAAAACCTCAGTAGATCCAGCTACGGATTTTGTAGTCACAAAAGCCAGTTTGAATGACCAGCCCATTGACATCTAAAGCTTATAGTTTTGGAAGCTTGGTGGCTACTATTGGCTTGGGAAAAGTTCTCTCTGTCATGGTCTGTGACCCAATCTTTGTGTGATCTTAATTCTCCAAGTCTGTTTCTTTACTTATAAAATGAGAAATTCATTGAAACAACAGTAAGAATGACAGTGACTGTCACTTATCAGGCACTTACTGCTTACCATTTGTCCTGCTGAGGGTTTTCAGATACAGTATCTCATTTAGTGGGAGCAGCAGCCCCATGAAGTAGCCCTCTAAGGCAACTGACACCCAGAGAGATTGAATCACTGGCTTAAGTCCACACGATACCATTAGTAAACGGTGGAGCTGAGATTAGATTCAGGCATACAGCACTATGGACCAGATTTTTCTTTTGGGATCAGCTTCTTCCATGCTAAATGACTTTCATGATTTGGTGAGCTCTAGAAGGACGGGGGCCAGGGCTGTGTTCCTCATGCTTTATTCCCAGGCACCAACCTTAGCACTTACCAATCAGACCACTTGGCAAAACACAGACATCCAATATGCATCCGCTGGATAAATGGAGGAAGGAATGAGCGGTGAGCTGACCTCCAGGAGCCTACCCAGCCCTCAGGTCCTCTCAAAGATGCCTTATGCTCTTTGCCTAATGAGCCTCCCGGCAGCATTGCTGGGGTGAAGGGTGAGCCCCCTCTCCTCTGAACTAATGCTTGCTCCCCTGGCTGCCCCCCACTAATGAGGGGACACAGCCCAAGGGGACTGTGTCTCCAGGCTAATTATTTTCTGGCTGCTCTAGCCACACAATTCAAAATATTCAGGCTATTGTTGGTGTTTTACATCTTGCTACCGTCGTCCTTGTCAACTTCCAAGGGCAGGAAGCCACGACCCAATGGGCTAGCCCTTTCAAGGTCAGCTTGAAGGCAAACACAAACTTAATTGAGCTGGAATAATATATTTTTTTCCCCTTTGCTTGATGTGCAGGTGACAATACTTAAAATATCGACATGCCTTAATACTTTTAAATTCAGTTGTTTGCTGATCAGCCACAGCTACTTAAATTGACCAATCTATCCTGCCCAGCTGGAGATCAAGGGATCAGCACTTAATTTCATTCCCTGAATAAAGAATTTTTTTTTATATCCACATGGAAATATCAGAACATGAAAGGTTAAATCAATATGGAGTTTTACATTGCTTAAAGGGCATTTGCATCCAAGCAGCCTTGAATGCAATTCACTTGTTTAATGAATTTTTTATGCTTATTTAATGAATTTCACAAAGGTTTGGTGTTTTTCATAAAATGGATAAGGACTTCCAGTTTTATGAAATAATAAAAATGGAACTGAAGTTATGAAATGAGCAATCTCATTAGTTAGGCATGATATATTCATATGAAAATGTACATGTCTCTGTATTATTACCTGGCCACCATTATGCGAACAGCGACTTGTTATAATAGCACAGCAAATATTCCTCTAGTTAAGATATCAAGAAGTGACAGAAGGAAATTGCATTTTCTCCCCATTTCTAATAATGACATAATTAATGCTCATTTAAAATAATTACCTGGGCATTGTTTCCCAAGAGTGCCGGGGCCTAACTCAAAGGTAAATGCATCCTAAGATACTTTTGAACTTCAATAACTCAAACGAGGTCCCTTGCTTTTTAATGACTTATTTGTTGAGGTAACAGTGATCCCCTGCCTGGCCATTTTTATGTCTTGGTACACAAACAAGGTATACACGATGAATTCTATCAAATACAGAAAAAAAAAAAGTCTATGCCAGAGAAAGAGACAGAGAGAGACAGATGGATAGATGGTGAGATTGTAATATTCATTCTTCCTGACTGGGCTTTGTTTGGGGGTTGTATATTTCTTGGACTTCTTGTTGGACATCCAGAGTTTGGTGATAACTAACTATTGATTCATTGTTGATGTTCAGATGTCAGACAGTGGAGAGGTTGACAATTCAGAGTCCAAAACACACATCTATGACTTGCAAATGTTTTTTGTGTTTTAGTTTTCTTTGTTGGTTCTGGGAATTGAACTCATGGAGCCACATTTCCAGCCTATTTTTTGTATTTTTATTTAGATACAGAGTCTCCCTGAGTTGCTTAAGACCTCACTAAATTTCTGAGGCTGGCTTTGAACTTGCAATCCTCCTGCCTCAGCCTCCTGAGCCACTGGGATTACAGGTGTGCGCCTGGCACTTGCAACTGTTTGACCATGGGCAAGTTACTTAACCTCTCTGAACCGCAGCTGTAAAATATGAATCCGTTCTTGGTAATTCCTGAATCACAGGGCTGCGAGTGAGGTTAACTACGCCCGTGTATGTAAAGTGCTGAACACAGTGACTGGCACTCCAGGAGCACCCCATAAGGTCAGCTGTGATCAGGTGGTGGGAAGCTGCTCCTGGGGCTGACTAGATACTCTGGCGTCTGAACAGAGGCCAGTGAGTGGATGCTAGACGGGGCCTTACTGGGGAGACATGGAACTGTTTTACCTCACTTTCTTTTTCTATTCCAGGACAGGCAACTGGAGTGCTCTTCTGTCATTCAGGATGGGAGTCAGTCTTGGCCACCTTAATCATACAGTGGAACCAAATTTAATCTGGATCCTCTGACGTCACCAAGGACAAATTCAGGCAAACACTTCAGTAAGCCTGTCTGGGCCACCCAGGGGGTGCTGGGTGCCAGCAGAAGGGACCTACAGAAAGGGAAAAGCAGAGCCCTTCATGCTCAGGGGGTCAGCAGTGTTGGTCAGGTAATATGAATAGGCCAGGGAACAATTTTATACCAATACAGTTCCTATACTTGTACACAAATCTTGAAAGAATCACATAAATAGTCACATCTGCTGATTTATTAGGACCTCATCGATCATAGTTTGAAATAATTTTATTGGATATACTGAGGTACTTAACATTGTGGTGAGCCAATTGATCTCCACAGTTGGAATTGGGTCTCAGCACGTGCTCTGCAAATCTCCAGCTGTGTGACCTTCTGCAAGTCACTTAACCTCTCTGAGCATCAATGTCCTCATCTTTTGAATGGACGATGACCTATTCAGTTTGCGGACACATAAGATACACCTCTCCCTTCTTTCCTCCATTAGAAATTACTATATCCAATGTGCCCATATTCCAGGTGGAAACGCGTTCAAGAGAGAAATAGTGGGAGATGCTACCCCCCAGTGGTGGAGTCGGGTAATGCAAAGCCTCACAGCCAAGGTTAGAGAGCCCTGCCTCTGAGCGCGTTGGGGGTTGGTTATGTTCTTACTTTGTAATTGTTTTTCTTAGTTATGGGAATTGAGCGCAGGGTGTCATGTAGCACGTGCTGTGCCACTGAGTTTCACCTCCAGTGCTACTTTATAACTGTTTAAATAAAAATTAAAACCTACAAGCGCTATGACTCATTAGAATTTATTTCTGCTGTTTTGCATGTTCACGGATGTGTCACTGCGTATCTGTGTGTGTACAGTCGCCCCTCCATATCTATAGGTCGTGCTTCCACAGATTGAACCAATTCAGGATCAAAAATAAGAACAGTTGTATTGGGTATTATAAGTAATTTACAGATACTTTAAGATATAAGGAGGCTGTGTGTAAGTTATGTATAAATACCCTGCCGTTTTGTATAGGAGACTTGAGCACTTGCAGATGTAGATATCTCCAAGGGTCGCAGGAAACTCTCTTGGGTACTGAAGGATGACTGTATATGGTATATTATATATACTTTTGTGTGACACACACACACTTTTATTTTTCAAATGGTACCAGGGATTGAACTCAGGGGCACTCGACCACTGAGCCACATCCCCAGCTCTATTTTGGGTTTTATGTAGAGACAGGGTCTCACTGAGTTGCTTAGTGCCTCGCTGTTGCTGAGGCTGGCTTTGAACTCACGATCCTGCCTCAGCCTCCTGACAAACTGGGATTAGATTACAGGTGTGGGCCACAGCGTCTGGCCCACACACGGTTTTCAAAGTGCTGCCATTTTATGTTCTTTGTAGAGTTAATATTCAGAAATTAAGGCTTCCTACTTGATTGCAGTACAGAGTCTACTGCATTTAGAAAAATAAAATAATTTATAATTATTATAATAAAATAATCTCCCATATAAATCACTTCACTATCACTTTAAATGACAATAAATGTACTCAATTTCTTCCTCTTTTGAGGGTGAATCTTTTGATATTATATGAAAAGCAACAAATCCAATATTATTTCTTTAAACGGGGGTGTCTGTGCCCCCAAGGTCAGGGACCCTTCCACGCCAGGACACCACTCTCCTTTGGCCTGTCCTGCAGCCGGTTTCCCACACAGCCCGGCTCTTGACTCCAGCACCCAGCACACCTGCCTGGGAAACTTGAGGACGTTGGCCAGCCCAGCCCTCAGAGGCGCAGGGGCGGCCCCGGTCTCTCTGTCATGAGAACACTCATCTTGTTCTTCTACTTTGTCCTCTAGAGAGAAACCATGGTTCTGAGGCCATAGGAGTCCCTGAAGGAATGTGGCGTGGATTCTAACCAAAGTGACCTGCGGGGAAGCATTGACCTTGACCTGATGCCTCCAGGTTAGAAGCTGCCTCCACCTACAGCGTTGGCTCAGCACTGCAGCCCCCGGAGTCGAAAGCCTCAGTTGTTCCATGTTCTCGTGGGAAGATGCTCGGATTCACAAGTCCAACCCCCCCAAACCCCCAGCCCCTGCCCTTCCCACTCTCAGACCCCCTCTTTGGGGTCCTCTGACTTCCCTCCGCCTCTCCCCGGGGCCCCTCCATTAGCAGCCCTGCTGGCTCTCCCACTAGAACCTGTCTGGCAACTGGCCGCTTCCCCGGGGCTGGGACTCCAGGTTGCCAGCATACAGTGAAGACCTTGCAGGTGCGCCAGCCTCCACCTTGACCTGGCCTCCTGCCTCCCCTCTTGCTCGCGGCCCCTCCTCTGCTGCCTAGGCAGGAGTCAGATTGAGGCTTTTAAGTTGCAAATCAGTTCATGGCCTTGCCTCTGCTCAAAACCCATGACCCTACAACCTTACCTCTGGCAACCTCTCCGCCCTGTTCCTGGGGCTCTCCCTGAGCCTCACCTGGCACCAGACAAAACCACTGCCTGCCTTCCCGACTCCCAGGCCCTCTCCCGCGATGCGCTTCACTGGGCCCCCTCCGTCCGCTTCTCCCCGGTTATGGTTTGGATACGATGCTGAAATGTTTGGAGGTGAAATGATTGGATGGTGAGAGCTGTGACCTCTCAGCCCTTCCTAGTTTGAATGCACTGACCAGGTGGCCACGGCAGGCAGGTGGGCGTGGCTGGAGGAGGTGGGTCCCTGGGGGTGGGCCCATTTTCCTCTGCGGTGCCCGGATGGCCGCGCACGGCGCCTGCTACCTCCTGGCTTTGACTGCCTTTCCATTGGGGCTGGTGGCTCAGGATTGCAGCCCCTGCCCAGAGCGGCTGGTGCTCATAGGAAGTGACGGTGGACGTTTGCTGAAGGCATGAATGAATGCGTAGGCCCCAGGATGACCCTTATTCAAAGTCTGGGACTTTTTCCTGCCTCCCCCATGGCCGCGCAGGGACTCGCCAGGTGGAGCGGCAGGCCTGCGCTGGCTGAGTTTCCTGGACGTGAGCAAACGTCAGGCCTCATGGCACCCTCTCGAGTTCACGCACCTTCTGTATTGTGCGGATTGCTGTATGTCAAGTGGGCCTCCATACAGTGTTTTCAAAAAGTCTTCAAATTAAGGCTTTGTAGACAAAAGCTAAAGCAACCGAACCGTCGGATCCCCATGCCCTTCCTTCCTGTGCACCTCTGAGGAGAGACGCTCAGAAAACCCACTCCGCCAGGTTCCCGCTGGCTGAGCTCCTACGCAACAGCCCGATTGGTGTGCTGGTCCAGGCCCCCGCGGTGCGCAGTGCCACACAGGGCAGGAGGGACAACAGGGAACCAGAGGACTGTGCCCTCCAGGGCTACTCCAGTGGGGACAGAGGTAGACACACAGCACTCAGAACTTGGGCCGGGACCAAGAGCCAGTGAAGAGGAGGTGACAGCCCTGTGCTCAGGGCCAGGAGGAGGGTCTGTTACCTCAACTCCCGACGAGTTCAACTTATTACCACTATTATTACCAATATAATAATAATGATGATGATGATTAATATTTTCAATACCAATAAACAATATTATTAACAATAATATTAATAATTAATGATGATATTAATAACCACCATCATTATCAATATCGTTAATATCGATATTATTAATGTTTATTATTAATAATGATATTGATAATTAATGGTGATAATAATTATTAATGATGATGATGAGTGTTATTTCTATTGGGCCTGCGTTATTTGGCATCAAAGGGTTATTTTTCTATTGCCAAATTAATGATAAAAGAATACAACTCACTGGGTATTAAAAGTGGCGGTGCCTGCAGATGGTCCAGAGGGGCAGGGGCTCCTCCTGGGAGGCGGGGCTGGTGAGTATTATTTGAGGATCCAGCCCCTGCCCTTGACCTCCTCCAGCTCAGCATGAGGGCATATGCAAAATCAAGGTCACATGGGGGCCAGTCTCTATCAGCTTTGCCATTTAATGCTTAACATCTGGGAGGGAAAATGTCCTGATGCTTTTAAAAATGAATGAAGCCACACATTCTAGGTTTGTGGCCAGGATCATAGGCAGGGCTGGAGCTTCCCATGCCACAACACCAGGCAGGCCAAGGTGCCCTGTGTCACCCACAGAAGGGAGGCCCATGGAAGGGAGGGAGTTCTGAGGTTACTTTGCCTCTGCATGTTTCCTAGATTTCAAGGGCTGCTTGACGTGGCAGTGGGCTGCCCTTTTCCAACACCACTTTGTGGTGTTCCATTAGCCCTGGACCCATGTCATCACATTTTCAAACAGATCTCAGGTTGTTGGGCGTAATGGATCCACCATTAGATCTTAAGAAAAATGTTAAAAGTAATTCTAGATATAGAAGGAAGGAGGCATTTGTTCTTTTCTGTGACTCATTAACAATGTTGCCATGTTTTATTTCTGATATCACAAACGAAAATGTCCACAGGGTGATCAAGGACTATGAATGGGTGAAGTGCGTGATGGTTTTAGTTTTGCCCTTATCTGCAGTGTTGCTTTTTGAGGTTTCAGTTTACTGTAATCTGAAAATATTATATAGAAAATTTCATAAACAAACAATTTGTAAATTTTAAATTGTGTGCCATTCTGAGTCGTATGATGAAATGTCTTAATTGGATAATTCCTTTGTCCAGTGTCTCCACATGGTATACGCTACCCACCTGTTAGTCATCCAGCCATCTCAGTTTTCAGATCAACTCACAATATCATAGTACTTGTGTTCAAGTAACACTATTTTACTATGTTGGCCCAAAAAGCAAGAGTAGTGACACTGACAATTCAAATATGGCAAGAACAAGCCATAAAGTGCTTCCTTTAAGAGAAATATTACTTGCAATAGACAAGATTTAAGTATTTTGAGAGAGAGAGAAACCACATTCACTTCCCTTTTATCACAGTATCTTGTTATAATTATTTCTTTTACTAGTTATTTGTTGATAATTTCTTGCTGTACCTCATTTATAAATTAAACTGTATCATAGATAAGTACATAGAAGGAGAAAGCATAGTACCTTCAGGGTTTGGTACAACCTGAAGTTTTAGCCAGCTACTGGGATCTTCAAACACACCCCCGATGGTAAGTGGGCACTACTGTGCACAAGCATTTTGTGAGTGGTGGGGGCCTCTGCAAAGCAAGAAGATCTGCCTTCATCTCAGAGAGCAACCATTGTTCCACCCTGGTCAGCCACTGCCAGGCAGGAATGGGCTGGGCCTGGGCAGGAATCTGGATTTTGACGTGTTGGAGGGTCCCCCGGAAACATACCTGAGAGCCAGAAAGCTGCAGTTTATAAGTACTGCAATGTGAGTAGAAGCAATCTCTAAAGGTTTAAGTATGACACATGGCACCCAGAAGTAGATGTGGCATTGACCTCTGTGAACACTAACAGCAGAATGTTTTCTAGGGCTTCACCACACCACGAGCCTCCCACAGCTCTAGGCTCCATTTCACAGATAGGTCTGACCTTATGCAGGGATACCTAGCTGGTTTAAGAGGTGGGGTAAAAATCCTATACCTAGCCGGGCGCGGTGGCGCATGCCTGTAATACCAGCACTTAGGTAGGCTGAGACAGGAGAATTGCGAGTTCAAAGCCAGCCTCAGCAAGGGCAAGGCGCTAAGCAACTCAGTGAGACCCTGTCTCTACATAAAACACAAAATAGGGCTGGGGGTGTGGCTCAGTGGTCGAGTGCCACTGAGTTCAATCCTGGTACCAAAAAAAAAAAAGTCCTATACCTATATTCTTTTTCTGGGTGTAATAGGCATTGGTGCTTATATAAGCAATTGTGCTTGGTTATACAATTGTGGCGCATTAAAAATAGCTGTAAATTTGGGGATGCTTCTTCCGTGCCAGGTCGGGCTGTTTCCCCCTACCTTCCATCTGGGCTCACCTGGAACTGATTTGACCAACGAAATGCAGTCGAAGTAACAACATGCCAGTTCTGGTGGAGACTTTAAGAGGACTGGCAGTTTCCACTTCCTTCTTTTTAGAGCTTTGGGGATCCATGGAGGAAGTCCAACTAGTCATCTGCAGAGAGCATTCAGAGAGACTGTAAGGCCACAGGGAGAAGGAGTGGGCCCGGCTGGCCCAGCCTTCCAGCCACCCCACCAAGGCTCCAGAGACGTGAGTAAGCCAGCTTGCTCCTGCAGAACACGGAGGGACCCAGAAACAGCACTAGAGACAGACGTCTCTCACCTGAGCTCCCCCCTCATTCCTGACACATGAAGCTGCAACATTAAATAATAACTTGGTTGTTTTCTTAAGCTGTTAAATTACAGGGAAGTAGGTTATGCAGACAGCAAGGTAGATAACTGCAGTTCTTACCTGCATAGCACATCTCTGCATGAATTACTCTCTTTCTTATCTTATTCTGATTTGCATCAGTACGTCAATGTCAACATAGTAAATTTGCAGAATGCAAAAAAGCACAAAAGAGAAATTACCTTCTATATAAAGATTGTCACCAGTAATATTTATCTCCATATCTTCTTTTCTTTTCTGCTTTTATTTTTTTTTAACAAAATTGAAATCAGGCTGGGCTCACTGCTGTGTAATCTGCTTTCATCACTTACTGCGTTGTGAACATTCTCCCCTGTGATTGAACATTTCTCCTTGTGACTTCTAATGACTGCACAGAGAATTTGTTACAGAGATGTTATGATTTATGTAGCCAACTCATAGTGTTTGAAAATGTAGTTTGTTTTCAAATTTTCTGCATTATAAATATTGTTAGAATCAATATCCTTATCTATAATCATTAGTTTATATCTCAAATTATTTTTTAGGATGCATATTTGCAAATGAAATTGTTAGGTATAAACTCTGCGTACATATTTTAGATTTTTGAACATTGGGAAATGGCTCATGAACTAGCAATATACAAACTTAAAAATTATTTATTCATTCATTCATTTATTATTTTTATTTTTGGCACCAGGGATTGAACATAGGGACGTTTAACCACTGAGCCACATCCCCAGCCCTTTTTATATTTTATTTAGAGACAAGGTCTTGCTGAGTTGCTTAGGGCCTTGCTAAGTTGCTGAGGCTGGCTTCAAACTCATGATCCTCCTGCCTCAGCCTCCCAAGGCACTGGGACGACAGGCATGCACCACTGTGCCTGGCTGAAATTAATGATTTTCTAATAACATTTGAAATACTGGATGCTGATGTTATTATTTTTCAAAATCCCTCCTTTTTTATCTATAATTTTTTCAGTTCTGTGAAGTACTGAACTAACTCTTAATGACTCTGTGAAGTGAGTATAATTACTAGGCTTGAATTGGAAAGAAGAAACCAAAGATTTAAAGAGACTAACATCATACACATATTTGAAGAGAACTGTGGGACTCTCTACTGTTAACTCTTTTTAACATGCTGCTTTTTAGTAGTTTAAAAAGCATTAGTTTAAATGCAGAGAGTTTTCCTGTTATACCTTGATGCCAAACATTTTTCCATGATTATAAACAATTTGCCTGACTCCTTTTGTAAGCTGACCATTTATGCCTTGACAATGTTTTTATATAATGTTCATATTTTATCATTTATTTGTAAATGACTCTTTATACATTAAGGGCACCAACCTTTCACCAGTTTTCTCTCAGATTTTTATTTTTTTCCATACATGCTCCTTTTCTACTTATAAATTTAAAATTTTAAAGATATATTCTAGTAAGTTACCAAAGTAGCAGAGTTTATGAGGCTCCAGACCTGGGAAGAAGTTTTGAGGTTATTTAATGTTTACTTCATATTTGCATGAGGAAGAAGAGGCTTGGAGAATTGGATGCCTGTTCTGTGATGGAAAAAAAATTAGTTTTCAGGAAACATTACATATCATCTTATGCATCTTTATATACAAGTGGAGAAAAGAAACTTGATCAGGTTAACAAATTGAAATTTCACAAATAGTAGGCTATGGTTTGGACATTAAAGTAGTGGGAGCTTTAGGAGGTAGGGCCCAGTAAGAGGCCCTAGGTCAATTAAGGGTGTGTGTTTTGACAGGATTGTGGGACCCCAGTGTCTCTGGTTTCTATCTGGAGATATAATCTTTTCCTTACATATGTTCCCTCCATGATGCAAGGCAGTTAAAAGGGCCCTTACCAGAACTTGAGCCCATGGAGCCACTCAGCCTTGGACCTTTCAGCAATCAAATCTGTGAGCTAATAAGCCTTTTTTTCCCCACAAGTAGTCTACCTCAGGTATTTCATTATAGCAATGAAAAATGGACTGATGCACAGAATCATACGTCTTTGTTCAGACATTTTCTTTATTAAGGGATTGGTAAAGCTTCAATTAGATCATCTCATAGGACATCCAAGCTAGACATTCTCAATCATCTAGTGCAGAGAACTCTTTAAAAACTGAACCTTACAGTAAACCCCAGCGTGAACAGGTCCAGACTCGTGGCCAGATTTCTAACCAGTTTAGTCTAGGGCCACTTTGGCCTTGGATAAGGCTTTCCCTTCATGTGCCTGAGCTTGCTCATGGAGTCTGCTTCTCACCCTCAGTTCAGGAGCTGTGCGGGCTTCCAAGACTCTGCACAGGTGGTTGATATTGGGGAGGAGCATCTACACTGGAGGGTGGCTGTGGGGCACAGCTCCTCCTCCCTCTCATTGTGGAGGCTGCTGCTCCCTGAACCGCTTCTAACAGGCATGCTCCAGCTTCTCCTTCCCTCTTCACTAACCCCCTTTTAACTCTTTGGAACCAAAAAAAGGAGAGAGAGAGAGAAAGAGAGAGAGAGAGAGAGAGAGAGAGAAGAAAAAAAGAGTCCAAGGGAAGGAAATAAAACATAATACTTTGAGCTTCTGCCCTGACCCAAACAAAGCAAAAACACAGGGCTATTATGGGGTTTACTTTCCTGTCCCCAGGTCTGCTCCCAACCCTGCCCTGAAACTGCATTCATTATCAGGACCTGTGACACAAACTCATGGGGCCAAGAGACTCCACAAGAAATTTTTAAAATCAGTGACAGAATCCACCTCCTCATTTTAACTGTGGTTGCTGTAGCCCAGAGAGAGAAACTAACTTGCCTAAGGTCACACAGCGCAATAATAGTTTGACCAGATCCTAAATTCAGCTGCACAGTCTAGTGCTCTGTCCAGGCTGATGTGCTGCCAAATAGAAATAGAGACATCAAATGAAAAAATTATGTTCTTATTAAGGAACATGTCACAGAATATAGTCGTAGAGAAAAATGGTGTAATGAGTCCCCACGTATCAGTCCACAGCTTCAGCAGTTATTAGCACAGGTTAAAAAATCACCATAAAGCTGCCAGTTGTTCTCTCTATAGGTGTGATGGAGCGGATGGGAGTCTGGGGCAGAGACATATAAATGGTTTCTGAAGATCAGAACAGCATGGCAGGGACTGTGGAGGTGGTGGTGGGGTTGGCGGATAGGTGCCAAAAGTGAGGATTTATCTTATTCTCCATCTTAAAGGGAGTGAATTTAGTGTTGAGTATAATGTTAGCCCTACAGGTTTTTGAGGATACCCTTTGAAAGTTTCCATCTCTTTCTAGTTTGCTGAGAGTTATTATGTATGGGTGATGAATCTTCAACATTTTTTTCTGAATCTATTGCAATGAACCTAGGATTTTTCCCTTTCACCTGCTAATATGCTGAATTGCATTGATTTTCAAGTGTTAAACCAACCTTGCATTCCTGTGACAAACTCTGCCTGATCGTAGTACTTCTATATTTTTGGATCCAATTGCTAATCCAACAACATAGAATATATAAGAAGTGAAGTTATATGATAAAGTGAAGAATTGCTGTGTACATGTTCATTGGGGGTTTCTCAGGTAATTTTCTTTTCTTGAATGTTTTTGAGTGGACCTATTATCATAGTAATGCTGACCACATAAAATGAATTGAGGAATGTTCCCTCCTCTTCTATTTTCTGAGCTTGTAAAATTGGTGTTATTTCCTCTTTAAATGTTTAGGAAAATTTACCCTTAAGGCAATTTGGGCTGGAATTGTTTTGTGAGGAAGGTTTTAAATGATAAAACTGAACTCTAATAATAGAGGCCATTGGGATAGTCTGCTTCATTTTACGAATGTTCTGTCCATTTTCAAAGTGATATTTTTCAAGGAACTTGTCCATTTGACTTGCATTGTCCAAAGTGTTAGTACAAAATTATTAAAGTGTTCCATCAGTATTTTTTAATGTCTGTGGAAACCATAGTGATGTACTTTGTACATCCTCATATTAGTAATTTGTTTTCTTTCTTTCTCTCCTTTTTCCACTTCCCCTAATTCAAAGAGAAGAGTAAGTGTAGCTTCAAATCCATCATGTTTGTTGATCTTTTCAAAGAACCTGCTATGGTTTGATTCATCTTCTTTGTTCATCTCTTTCTGTTTCTCGGGTGTCCACACATCAGATTTTCCTCCTTCTATTTACTTTGGGGTTCATGTTCTATTTATTCCCTAGTTTCTTAGCATATACATTTTGGGCCTTTCTCCTTTTCTAATATAAGCTTATAAAGATGGAAATTTTCCTCCAAACTCTGTTTTATCTTCTGGCCACAAAATTTTGTATGTTCGATGCTCATTACAGTTTCATCAAATTATGTTCTAATTTTTCTCCTACTGTCTTGCTTGAGCAATGGGCTACTTCGAGTGGGTTGTTTAATTTCCATATTTGGGGGGAACTTCCATATGAATTTTGCAGTTGGTTTGTTCCTTCTTCCTAATGGGTACCCAGTAAGTTCCTCCAGGTAGGAAGTGGTGGTGAGCTCTCATCTCCTCTATTCCCTCCCACCAGGAATGGTAGTGTCAGAGCAAACACAGAACATCCACTTCAATTCTATTTCCAGATAAGCAATGAAAACTTTATAGCATATATATTGCATGGGATTTAGCCACTAAAAATTTATTCATTGTTTATCTGAAGTTCATACATATATATATGTTAGGGATTGAACCCAGAGGTGCTTTACCACTGAGAGACATCCCCAGTCCTTTTCACTTTTAGTTTGAGACAGGGTCTTAATAAGTTGCCCAGGCTGGCCTCAAACCTGGGATCTTCCTGCTTTGGCCTCCCAAATTGCTGGGCTTACAGGTAGGCACCATTGTGCTTGCCTTGAAATTCATATCTCCCTGGACACCTTTGTTGGGGCTTACTTAAGCTGAAATGCTACTTAAGGGTCACACAGTTTTATACTGCCTGTCAGCCAATGTTTGAAAACAGCTGATTCATATATTTTTTCCTCCTTCCACTTTTCTGGACCACAGTGGGAAGGAAAGTCTGGTAGCAGCTATTCTGTCTTATTTAGTAGAAATTTCATATTTCTTCCCAACATGAGCATACAGGTTCAGAGCATACAGGTCAGGTTCCCTGAATGATCTGGAACTGCACTTGAACAAGACCTTCCACGAGGAAAGCTTACTTGTTCACCTTGTTTTGAGCAATGGTGCATTCTTGACTTTCCTCTTACAGATTTATAATGCCTGTTAGCCTATTTAAGATTCTGGAAAGTTCTGCCTAATGAAACCTCATTTTATTTAATTCAATAGTTTCCTATTATATTTGATGAATTGGACCCTTTGGGTTTTTCTTTTACATGAAACTATAAAAGGCACAGATTTCATTGGCCCCAAACTCAAGTTGCTCAAAAATACAACTGTTTAAAATGCCTTCTGTAACTTGATCTAGCTTATATCTTGATTCCTTATTTATTAAGTGATGTAAAACTTTACTCTTCCCTTGAAGATTTTTTCACTGATTTTTTACATGTACAGAATTGCATGCATTGTACAGTGAAGCATTCATAGAGTATATATTTTTTTAAATATAGTGGAAAGTTTTCCTCTCACCCTGTACCCTCTCTACTCAGTTCCCACATCCCTACAGGCCACCCTCTTTTATCTCTTGCATGTACCCCAAAATGTATCTTGCACACTCAAATAGTACAGATTTATTTTTTTTAATTCCTCTTCCTCATAAAATATATCATCTTGATTTTTTTCGAGCTGGGATATTTTGACAATCTTTCCATCACACTACATAGAACAATTTCTCAGGTTTTTTGTTTTCTTTTAGTTTTTTACAGCTTCACTGTATTTCCTCGTCTCTGGGTATATCTGGATCTTTGGGTTGTTTCTACTCTGGTTCTCTTAGGAACCTTGTGGCAATGGCTAGATTCTTGTTGATGTCATTCTCTCCATAGTCTTCGTCTATCTGCAGAGTAACTTCTCAGAATTGCAATACTAGGCAAAGAGCATCCTATCTACCTTTGTAATTCTGATAAATATTGCCATTAAAATATTTTTGCATGCAACCTTTCTCAGCAATGTGTGATTTATTTTCATATGACGCATGCCTGTTACCCACTGTCCTTGACAACATACAAGGTTTACACAACTTTGGGGTTCTGCCAATCTGATAGGTGAAAAACCACAGCTCAATGCACTTTTGAGAAAAATATATTTTCCACATCTATTTTTCTTTTGAATGGCAGGTCTTTTTGTTATCTATTCCTGTAGACAGTTGCTATTTACTTTTTTTCTTTTCTTTTTTTCCTTTGGAGGCCTTGCAGAGATGTTTGAAATTTTTATTTTATCAAATGTATCAATCTCTACTTTAATGACACCTTGATTTTGAGGTGTAGTGAGAAAGACCTTTGCCCTTGCAAGAAGATAAAGGCAATTTCCAATGTTTTCTTCTGGAACTCTTCTGTCTTAATTTTTTAAAATTTAAATTTGAGATTAAGTTTTAATTGTCCAGATTATTTATTTATTTATTTATTTATTTATTTATTTATTTATGGTACTGAAGATAGAACCTAAGGATTCTTAACCACTGAGCCAGGTCCCCAATCCCTTTTTAAAATTTTATTTAGAAACAGGGTCTCATTAAATTGCTTAGAACCTCACTAAGTTGCTGAGGCTGGCCTTGAACTAGTGATCCTCCTGCCTCAGTCTCCTGAGCTGCTGGGATGACAGGCATGCACCACTGTGCCCAGCAATTTTCAGGGTTTGAGATATGCACTAACTTTATTTTTTATTATTTTATTATTATTTTTCTTCCAGTTGGTTTTATTGTTGTTTCAAGTTCAATATTTGCTGGGTCATTGCTTCTCTGATGATTTGAGATGGGGTGACAGCAACTAACTAGTCAATTCAGGGTAAATTCAGTCCATTTGTATTTTCCCCAGGAAACAATAAATGATTTGATGTCTCCCTGGCCCCAGCGCAAGAAAAGAGCCACAAGGATTCTCCTCTGGGGTTCCCATCCCTCTCTGAGGACTTTATAGCCACCCCCAAGATCTTTTATTTATTTATTCATTTATTTTCAAGATCTGATAGCTTTTGTTTTAGAATTTTAACTGACAGAAAAATATAATAACATAAAGTCACCATCTTATAAAAAGATAGTTGAATTCAAAATGTGTTTCTGACCAAAGAGGATAAGTTAAGGTCACCTGTTCACGTGCTAAAGTTTAAGATTTTCATTTGTCCTGTTGAGTAGTCTCCCCAGCGTCTTGACTTGTGCTGGGAGAGTCCCGGCTGATCTTGCTCACTCTTACACCTGTTGTCCTTGACGTTGAGGGCTGCACTTTTTGATGTTACCACCTCAAATCCACAGGTGTCAGGAGCTTGGGAACCTTCTCTTTCTAACCATTGCTTGCCTTGGGTTTCCAGCATCTATTTTAAAACTCCAAAGTATTCTTTCCCTTTCCCCCCCTGAACCCTGAGGGCAAACACCCAGAATGCTGGTTGCTGCTGTCAGAGCGTGGGGAGGGCAGCACTGGCAGGGAAACTGGCTGAGGAGGACAGGGTCCACATCTTCAAATCCTCCTCAGGCCGCCATATTGGTGAACATGGTGAACCTCGAGTGCAACTTGGCAACTTGAGGCATTTCTGGCCTTTGAAATAAGGTTTGGAGTATAAAAGTCTTTTTCCAGTCCTGGTTAGATCAGGTCACCTTGGGTCACTCTTGGCACCTCAGTTTCCCTTCTGTGTTGCTTTGTCCCAGCTCCCTGTGAGAATCCAAAGCCACCACAAAGGCAAAGCACTTTGTCCCCCTAAATCGCTGTACACATGTAAAGCATTACGATTATCTTCGTTCCCATCAGAAACATTTATCGAGGGCCCCCTGTGTTCCAAACACCCTTTCAAGGCATCTGCTCTAACACATAACAAATACCCCTTTGAGATGGCTTTAATTGCCCATTCGCTTCCTTTCAGGCCTGATTCATTTCTGATCCCAGCAGCAACAAAGGGAACTTTTATTGCTGGGGTTCATTTCTGGAAATTAAATTTCCATTTTCAACACTAATGCTACTGTAATTCGCAGTGGTTTCTGTCTCTTTTCATTGTGTCTGACAGGGACCAGCCTATCGGCCTAAGTGGCTGAATGCTCGTGTGTGTATGTAAACGCACGACATGAAAAGACATTTTTGAAAAGCGGAGGGAAAGAAAAACATTTAAAGTAGGAAATTAGAGCGGTCATTGGATCCCACACCATGGTTAATGAGTGCGCAGAAAGCAAACAGTCGCTGGCTTGGGGACCTCGAGCGTTACGGCTAGGGCGACACTTCTCTTGTTTTTGGAAGGAAATCAGTAATAGTCCCCCCACACGGGAAACCTTCAGTTTGCATTTTTTAATGCTCCAGGGAGGACCGGGTTTCTGGTTTCAAATCTGTTAAAGTTTTCTTTAAAAGACTGGTTTTGTTCAGAAACCAAAACAAAAATTAGCATATTATAAGAATATATGCAGGTCACGCCTGGGCCCCTGTGCGCCAAGATTTCATGAAGCGTGGGTGAAACCATCCGTGGGCTCCCGAGAAGCACGGGGGTGGGGTGGGGGGGAAGCGGTCACTTTGGCTTAATTAGGTAAGATCTCTTAAAAAAAAACAAAACAAAACTCCTATACCCTACTTTTTATTTAGAATTATGTATATAAAATCAGCAGGAGGCCCGTCAATACATCAAAGATAACCAGGCCTGGGAGAGTTTTTCTTTTTCTCATTTATCTGTGTTTTCTAAATTTTCTGCCCCAGAACATGGCTTTAGGAGGTCCTTAAGACAAGGAGAACACTTTTGCTTCTTTATTTTACTCCAGTGCCCAGGCCTCGGATAGAGGCACCTTAACAACTGAAATGGGTAAATCCACTTTTTCTGAGGACCCTCAGCGGCAGGCTCTGTCCTGTCCCTCTGCCTCTAGACATTTGTTTTCCTTTAACAAGTGGGTCTTTCTGACTAGGTCCTTATGCCACCCAGAGACTGAGCAAGCCATGGGAAACTGACGTGAAGGTAATATTTTTTAAAATTAGGAAAAGCAGAGGAGGCTTCCTCATGTAACTGCAGGCTGGGCTTGAGCCTATTTAGAATATTCTAAGGGCTGAAGATATTACTCCCCAAAATACGCTTACTCAGTGAAACTTTGAAACTTAATGCTCCTGGAGGCCTGATTTTGTACCATGTTGCTGTGGGAACTGGGACAAATCTTTCTCCAAGTGTCAGGGATGTTGACTCAGTCGTGGGGAGCGCGTTTTGGAAGGGGGACCAGGAATGGGGTGTCTCATGAGGGAAAAGCAAGTCAGTCGATCATTAGGGGCTGAGAAGCATATGTGGTGGAGACTGTTTTAAAATCCTTTTCTTCCTCTACTCTTTTATCTTTTTCCTGCTTCCTCTCTCCACCTTCTTCCTCCTCCTTTTCTCCTCCTTTCTTTCTTCTCTTTTACCTTCTTTCTCCGCTCCCGCAGTCTTTCTTCCTGGTCATGAAGCTGGACCCCCCTCTGCAGTCGCCCCTACCATCAGATCTGGCTGAGTGACTCTCAGTCAACAGAACCTGAGGAGAAGAGACTAGCATAGTCTTCCACAGTCTTTTTCCTTCTTCCAGTCGGACGCAGATGAGAACACCCCCATGGGATGGAGAAGCTACACCACAGGACACAAGTTCCCTGACTAGCAATGTGGAAGGAAGCTCCCATTGTCAGAAACATCTGCCTAAGACATCACACAATGGGAAGTCAAGGCTGATGGTCTTTGGGATGTTGTGATGTGGGGCTTGCTTGTTACCACGGCTTGCCTGACTAATGCATGTCATGATATGGGGCCTGTTTGTTACCACCACTTGCCTGACTAATGCAGACTCCAATGCCAAGCTCAAGGGTGTGAAGCAGGATCAGTGGCGGAGCCAGGAGTTGAGTGATACAGAGTCTGAATGACCCCTACATTGACATATGGGTCCACAGTAAATGACATGAGGACAAAATCATGGGGGATCCATTGCTGCCCTTAAAGACATAGGAGTTGCTTAGTGCAATTAGCTTCCCTGGGCTTTGTCTCCTATCTGTCACATGGGGGTTTGGACAAGATCAAGAAGAGCCAGTGGAATTCATCCTGAGGCCCCACACGGAAGGATGGGTCAGGGCCACCTAGAACACTGTGTTGAGAAGAATTCTGAAGTTGGTTCAGAGATAGGCAGGAAAGAGTACCATGAGCAATTGATGGTCAGGCACAGGAGGGGACAGAAGAGACCTGCACACCAACAGGTGCCACAGCATGCCAGATGTTCTCTGACAGCTGAGTCTCACATGGGCAGATTGCCTTGAAGCTGGACTAGCCAAGATGTCCAGCCAAGGTCGACCTCAGAGACTGACAGGTGGAGGTCCATCCATCTCTTATGAGACTCTTAATTTACTAATTTCAATTTCAAAGATATCAAACTGTCCACTTCTATATACATGGAAATTCTGCCAAGGTTTTTATTTTCTATCCTTCCCAGATTATTCTGAAAGAGCTCCATGAAAAGAAGCTCTAGTAAGTTTGATGCTGGGAGAGAGTTCCGATTGAGTTCTAACCAGGTCAGAGAGATTCAGCCAAATTCATTTTTTTAAAAAATAAGATGATATAGTGAGAGGCCCTGGAAAGAGCAAGCAGGTCTGGTGCAACTCGAAAGATAAGCCCTTCCAGCAAAGGTAGTCTAGAGGACAAAAATGAACCCATCACTTAAAACCTGGGAGAGTTATAAGGAGCAGCTAGGCCTAGCCTCTAGAGTTCTAACTTTGTTGCCAGAATGCTGTGTGGCTTTAGACAAATGATATCCCTTCTCTGAGCCTTAGTTTTCTCATCTCTACAATAAGGGTTTTGGATTCCATGAGGGTTTTTTGAACTGTGTTCCTTGCACTCTAAAGATTTGGAGAGGATGTGTGGGGTGGAGGAAGAATAAGGCTGAGCATGTGGGGTCCTGAGCACCCCTTCCTTATTTCTGCTGGAGTGACCTCCCTGTATCTGCTTTATGTAAGGGATGCATGGGTTAAAGTGCAGTGTGCTAAGTGGTCCATCTCACCCCCCTGTGGGAGACTCCTCCCTGCTGAGGGGAATCCAGGAGGCTGCTGCAACCCTGGACACTGAGCAGAGGAAGTGGGGAGCTGGGAAAGGCTCCAGCGGCAGTGTTGCCATCTGAACTCAACACAGCTGCCTAAATATTTAGCCTCCAGTTTCCAACCCCAGCTGCCCATGCTCTGGTTCGGCTTAATGGAGAGCTCTCATCTTGCCTCTGGCTTTTTGTGGGTTCACCTCCCTTAACTTGATGTGAAGTCCTCAAGTGCGGCTGTGGCTCCTCTCTAGTCTTACTTGGACTTGACTTCATCAGTGGCAATGTAGCACAGTCTTCACATATTGATCATGATAATGAACACGGCCCTGTGTTTACACACCACTTTCCAAAGTACTTTCACTCCCATTAACTCTTCAACAGACAGACAGCTCAACCTAGCCATCGTGACTTCTCTTTATGACATTCTTCAATTGCCAATGTGGTACACAGTTATCCTGCACTGAAACCATCCGCTTTGGTCCCAGGCTGCCATGATTTGATTCTTGGTTCTATTACCTTCTAGCTTTGTGACCTGGGATATGTTACCCCTCTCTGAACTGTGGTTTCCTCATATATAAAATGGGGATAATGTAGCGCCTCCTTCATAAGCTATTCTCAGGATTAAATAATTTAAAATGTGCTTGGAATAGTACCTGACATGTGCTTAGTGCTGTAAATGTATTCACTACTGTCTTCTGAAGAGTTAAACAACCAAGAAACAACTAATATAATAAGGGAAAAACCTGACATCTTCCCAATCTCACCTGCACGTTCCCAACAGGGATGATAATATCCCCAGAAGGGCAAAAATTTGTTCTTGGTAAGTATATGGAAATCTTACTCTTTTTAAATAAAGTGCAAGTGTACATCCAGCTTATTAATAGGCTGTGGCTTTGGATTTTCATGTCCCAGACAATTGAAGGTCACTAAAAGAAAGAATAAAACACTGCACTGATCCTTCTCTTAGGGTAGCACTTGGCTCCGAAATTGTCCTTCCAGACCTTCGCAAAATTTCTAGTTGCTTTATTCTGCAGCAAAGCTGTTTCTGAGCTCCACAGCAGATTCATTCTCTCCTAATTCCTCCTGGTTCTTTCCGTGGCTCAGAGGCATCATGGCGTGGCAGATGACGCTGCTCAGGATCAAGTCTGATCCATGCACGGATTGTGGGCACCAGGAGGCTTCCATGCATGTGTGTTTCTGAGTCCAGGCTCAGACTCCTAGCAGTCCAACGGTGGGATGGAGTGGCTGTGCTTTCAGGTTCCCACAGCTCTTGCCAAATTGCTTATCTGCTTTTCCCAAGAGTTCTGAGCATCATCTCTGGATATAGAAAGCAGCTTAGAGAGGCTGTAGCATGCGCATCAGAGACACAGCAGCCAGACAGGCTTAGGCTTCCCACAGCAGCACTTACTCTGGAACTTTCTGTTTTTTTTTTTTTTCCTGTGGGCGGGGCCTCTTGCCTGTGCTGGATGGACCTGGGGGGATCTTCACTATGCATCTCTCAGGCTCACCCAGTCTTGCTGCTTGAGGGAGACACTGTGCTCAGCGGGGTTTGAAGGAAGTTGCAGGAGACTCCAGCTGGGCAATGAGGATGCTAGGAGACCCAGGGAGCCCCTGTCCCACCCAAGCAGAGCATCATGGCCTCCTGAGCCCCTCACATTCACCTGTCTTATTCTCTGCATCCCAGAAACAGACCCTCCTGAGTTCCCCGTTTGCTTCTATTGGCTCCGTAACCCTGAATGCTGCCTCTTACATGGACCGCGTGCCACTCGACACCTCCATCCAGTGGACTCCTTTGAGAGTGCTCATGGCACATTGTAGCTGACCCAGTGTCCAGAAACAGGACTTGCCAAACTGGAGTGTGTTTGCAAATCACCAGGGGCCCTGTTATGTAATGCAAATCCTGATTTAAAAAATCAAGAGTAGGAGGGATTTTGCTTTTCTAACCAGCTCCTGGGCAAGGGAGAACCTGGGAGGAGCACAGGTAATCTGAAGCCTGTCTGGCTCCTGAGGGACCCATGGAGCAGGGACCAGGCCACCTCCTCCTCCACTGCCTTCCTTCCTCTGAAGCAGAATCTCTGGTGGCTGCTGTCTCTGACAGCTTCCCGTCTCTCTGGGTTCTGGGATAGATCCGGGGATCTGAAGGGTCAAGCTTTCACCCTTCTGGAAAAAGCTGACTTGATGTTTAGTCAGAGTAGGTATGTGCCCACATATTACAGTTACAGGAAGTGCCAAGAAGTGGACATTCAAACTCTCCCCTAGCATGCACACTGGGGAATTCTTCAACGCTGTGGTCATGGATGCCACTCCAAAGTGCTCCACAAGGATTAAGTACTGCAAATGACTAAAAAAACTCATGTCTGGGACTGGGACTGTAGCTCAGTGGCGCATGTGAGGCACTGGGTTTGATCCTTAGCACCAACTAAAAATAAGCAAATAAAAAAGTCATTCTGTCCATATACAACTACAAAAAAATTTAAAAAAATAAAAGTCATCTCAGGCCACCGTTCTTAGGCCTTCAGGTTCTTTGGGCTGAGATGGGGTGGGGCTGTCAAGGGGATAAAACAGAACCCAGGCCTCCTGGGAATAGAACAACGGCCAAGCCTGGGTGAGCACCTACTGTGTGCAAGCAGGTGTTCAAAACACTTGGTACGCATTGCCTCATTTTATCCTTGAGATGAGCCAATGGGGTAGACATTATTGTTGGTGGCCTTCAGGTCATGCAAGAGAACAGGACAAGAGAGGTTTAATAATGTGCACGAGGTCACAGAACTAAAAGGAGGGAGAGCTGAGATGAGGACCAGGGGAGCCCAGGATGCATAGTCACGCTGGCCTTGCTGCCGGTCCCTTGGGATGGAGAGGAGGAAGAGGCTGGAAAGGGGAGGCACAGTGGGTCCAGTTGGGGGCTCTCCCCTTTCTCCGCTGGGTTTGGGCCTGGTATGAGCTGTAGTCTCTGCACATCTTTTGTCATTGGTGCACATCTTGATGGCCTCTGTGGATGGCACCTGCCATGTCCTCCAGTTGCTGCTCTCCAGCCAGTGTCTATGGAGAAGGGACCGGCTCCTGGCGTGCTCAGCAAGCTCCACAGCCTCCAGGCCTCAGCCTCCCTCTCACTTCTCTTGCTGCCCTCCCTTATCTGCAGTGACTTAGAGCGCCCCCTACAGAAGCCTCCCAGGACCTGCTGCTGCTCAGGTGGGCCCCCTTCTTCTGCACCCCTCACTCCCTGCCAGGGCACCTCACTCTCCATACTATTCCCAGAGGATTCCAGAATGACCAAGACCAAACCGCCTGGGTCCAGATTCCAGTTTGGTCACTTTCTAGCTGGACGACGTCGGGCCAGGCGCGATACTGCGCGGTACCCATGCTTTTCCAGTTGGGACCGAGAGCCAGAGCAACAGACGGGCATCCCCTGCGGCCTGGAGGCCTGAAGGGGTTCACACGTGCAGGGTGCGTCACCGTGGCCTGTATGTGTCAATCATGTCTTGACTTTAAACTCAGGGAGGGCAGAGGCCGAGTTTCTTCTGTTCAGAACTGTCCCCGTGGAGCTTCCCGGGTCCTGGTGTCCAGCCTATTGCCTGCACACGGAAGGGATGTGCTACACTCTTGTTGTTGAGCAAATGTGCTTTTCTGGAACCCAAAGCTCATCCAGGCACATCCAGCCATGGTTCTGCCTGAGCCATAAGAAGTGGACCTCTGGCTCTTTCTTCTTTGCCCAACAAGCTAGAAAAATAGCATCGCTGAAATGGAGCCCAGACCTCCTGGTTTCTGGTCCAAAGTGCTCACTGTACCCCTACCCCCCAATTTTCAGGTAGATCCTGGCAGGGAGCTGGGTCAGGTGGCACTGATCAGATGGCATGCAATATTAGTAATCTCCACCCTGTCACTCACCTGCTTCCCTGGCTCTCTGACCTGGGTCTGTCAGAGCACTCAGCATTCGGTCTGTTGGAACTCACTGTCTTTGGGACGTCACCACCTTTTCATAAAATATGCCTGGAGGAGTAGTCAGTCACACTGGAGTGTGAATTTAAGGTGACTTCTAGGGGAGCTGGGAAGAGAATGGGGGAATTGTGTTGGGAGTAGAGTGTTTGAGAGCCAGAGGCTGTAGGGAGGACCTATGGGGAAGTGCCAGGGCCTCCCCAAGGGATGCAGTGTTTGGCCTTGACCCTGGGCAGTTTCCGAGACAACTTTTCTTCTTGTGGCTCATTCTTTGCCCCACATAGGCAGACTTGATTTTGATACATCATTCCGGGTTCCTTGGGTCAGGGCTATGCCCTGCAGAGGCTGAGGGAGCCCTTCCTGCTCAGTGCACAGCTCATAAACAGCAGGACCAAGGTTTGAACTCATGCTTGACCTTGGACTCCAAGCCCTTCCACTGTCTTGCCCATTGGAGTTGATTGAATTGTTGGCCCAATTCCCTGTCCCTCTCTGTACCCTTTGCCATATGACTTCTTAGCTTCTCTCACCACAGGAGTAATAAACCAGCCCTTGACCTTGACCTTGACCTCAGGGATGTGACTTGCTGAAGTCAGTGCATTGGGATGGACCAAGAGTCCCAAATGCCTGCCTTTACCAGTGTTAAACCTTGCCATGTCAAACTTCCCCAGGGAGCTGTGGGGAAGCTCTATCCTTTTCTGCAGAATGAACCTGCAGGAGCAGGAAGAGATTGGCACCTTGAAGGAGGGATGCCACCTGTGCCAGCAAGATCGGCCAGTCCCCAGGGAACATCCGGAGCAACCTGTTCTTAGCAGGGGATGTCTCTGACAAGCGGAGGCTGCTGGTTACCTGGCATGACCGATGAAAGGAAAACCTGGCTGTCTCCCTTTGTTATGTTTGGTGGCCTCACCCTCTGCAGGCCCTCCATCGTGGGGACCTTCTGATGAAATGCTCAGTGTCTCAGCATTGAGCATTCACGTGGGCTCTGGCCTTCTTCCTGGACTCTAGCCTCGACCCACTGTTTATGAGGCAAGGTGACCTTGGAGACTCCTTTGCCTCTTCTGGGCCTCAGTTTCCTCAGACATGAAGCGAGGGAGTGACAGGGAGTGTCCTACAGCCCTAATGTGTCTGACTGCCAGGGAACGAGGAATTGGAGAGGGTGGTAGGTCACTTTATATGGAAAAAAGGACAATGAGTGGAAATATGAGGCCTAACCCAGCACAGAAAGCAAATGAAAACACCCAGAGAGAGTCATTTTAAAATCAGGGGGCAAACTCTTACAAAAATATTAGGTTCCGGGAAGTAGTCATGTAGAAGACGTCCTGTCAGACAAGTCTAATGCTGTGACAGTTAAATCTCTTCCCTTTTGATGCAGTGGCCTTGAATCACCCGTGGCCAGCCTCCCTCGGCATTTTTCAAACCGTGAGGCAGCGGGGGCTATAGCAGGCCTGCTGCCCTCGGACCAGCCTGGGGTGGAATTGGGGTTTCTCCTCTTTCTGGCCGTGTGACCTTGGGGAATGGCCTGTCTTCTGGGAGCCGCTTCTGTTTCCTGAAGTGCCAAGTGGGAGAATAGGAGCTTAGGGGTCCTGCCAGGCACCAGGCCCTGTGTTAACTACTTTGCTGGAATCAGGGGTTTAGATTTCACTGCAGCCCATAGGTCGCTATGTACTGCCATGCCCGTTTTACGGAGAGAGACACGGAGGCTTAGAGAAGTTAAGAAACTTGTGGAAAGTTGCACAGCCTGCTCCTTCCAGGATCTGAGCCAAGGCAGACTGGTGGGAGGGGCTCTGACCACTGCCCGTCAGGGGGCTGAGGCCACAGGGCCACAGTAAATGCTCAGATGCCCCTGGGAAAGGGCTCAAGTAACAAGAATCAGAATCACCTGGGAAACCTCGAGCCTCCATACACAGCAGCATGATGAAGGGGCAGCCCCCTCTGGGCTGATGTAGCAGATGCAAATTCGGGCTGCTATTGGCCCCATCTTTTTAAAAAAAAAAACAAAAAACATCCAAGAATGGCTGAGTGATGTAGTTGTTTCTGTCCTCTCTTATTATAAATGCCCCCCAAGAACAAAGACATATGCAAGTGCCAACATGAGCCCTGGTTCCTTAGAGGCAGGTCAGTAGGTTGTGGTCCTGAGGGTGGGTCCCCCATCAGCCAGGCGCCTGGAGCTGTGGTGTAGAAATCACAGTCCTGTCTCTGGCCTGCTGTAAGGGTGCCTGATCAGTTTGAAGAGATGGGGCATCGTGTGGCTCTTCTGGAGACACGAAGCTGAGCTGGAACACGGGCATAGAGAAGCCAGAGGCACGATCTGGGGCAGGGAGAAGGGAGGCCTCAGCAGTTTCCAGCGTCCTGGAGAGCCATGTGGGCATCGCTGGGCACCATCCTCCCCAGGGGTTGGGGGACCAGAGAAATCTGTACCATAACCTGGACGGGGCTCAGCCGCTGGCTCAGCTAGGGTTTCAGGATCAGATGGTGAGCAGGAGAGAGACCTCTCCAGAAGCTAATTAGTTTAAATTGCTGAGCGGCAGGAATTAAAGGAAAGTTTCAAGTAACCAGCACGGGGGGTGGGGTGGGGGGACAAGACCTCACTAGAAATAAATCAATGCTGGAATTAAGAGAGTGAAGGAACACTGTAATTTCCAGGTCAGTTTCTCTTCATTGGCTAACACGCTTGCCATGCGTTCATTCATTCAACAGGTGTGGGACCACCCAGTCGCAGGCTAGGCCTGGGCTTGGGCTTAGGGTACATGCAGTTCTCATTTTACTACTGTTCTTGCTTTGATTCTCAAGAATTGGGGACTCCATTATCGTGTCAAGGCTTAGGGAGTCAAACACATCTAAATCTGGTCCCACATTCAACAAGCATTGGCCGCTAAGTGCAAGTGGGTGCTAGGTACATGAATGCGGCTGTTCCAAGTCAGTCAAGGGGTTCAGAAGGCAAGAAACAGAGATGGGCAGTGTGCCGGGCTGTACTAGGGCACTTGGTAGGTGAGAGGTATTCAGTGCCATTTGGACTTGTGATGTTCTCCATTGATGATGGACACACACACACACACACACACACACACACACGCACGCACACAGAATAAGGAATTGGCACATACACACAGATCTTGAGGCTGGCGAGTCTCAAGATCTGCAGCCACAGCTAGCAAGCTAGAGATCTAGGAAGGCCAATGATATCGTTTTAGTATAAAAGCAAGCAGGGCTGAGACCCAGGAAAAGCCCATGTTTTAGTTTGAGCCCAAAGGTAGATAAAAGCTGATGTCCTAGCTCAAAGGCACCCGGAGAAGGTGTGACTTACTCCCAAGGAGAATAAATCATTTTATTCTACTCATGCTTTCAACTGATCAGATAAGGCCCACCCACATTAGGCAATCTTCTTGACTCAGTCTGCTGATTCATATCTTCATCTCATACAGAAATACCCTCATGAGCACACCCAGATGAACTATCTGAACACCCCTATGGCCCAGTCAAGTGGACACATAAAAGTAACATCACAACTGCGAACGCAACTGTTTAGTTAAATATGTTGTGATTGTCTAAGAGACAGGTAATAGAGGTCCCCCAAAGGGTACCATTGAGACAGGAAGGAGGAGCCATTGGAAAAGCAGCCAGGCTAGTGGACACAGCTTGCCAAATGCTCGATGAAGACAGAGCATCCGTGGTGGGGGCTCGGTGTGCCATTAAAAGAATTATTTCAAACCAACAAACTGGTTTAAACGGCAGAAAATAACAGGTAAATTTTTAGTAGGGTGATCATCATCCTGATTTGCCCAGGACAGTCCCTGTCTACACCTGTTGTCTTGGTGTCACACTTGATTTGGCCTTTGTCCCCGACGAGTGTCTCAATTTAGATGATAAATTGTATTGTCACCTTCAATCTTTGGGCAGGTTGCGTTTGAGCTGTCAACACAGTCCTTGGTGTTGGGAAAGGCTGCTTATCTTCTAACTTACATCCTGCCAGCTGTTAATCAAAGCCTGCACTCACGATGCTGACGTCAATTACACCAACCGCCCCAGAACAACCAGTGCTGGGGACCTGGCACCAGATGCTGTTCCAGGCCCCGGGAGAACATGAGCATGAGCCCCGTGAGGAACAGGACCTGGGAGGTGCATCCCGAGATTGCTGCTTCGAGGGGATTCAGACATGCAAGCAGGTGACGATGGCACAGAGGCTTAGAGCTTCATGGGGAGGCAGCCAGGGCTCCGGAGCCCCACTAAGAAGAGCCCTCTCATGACCGGTCAGTGCTACAGGCAGCGCTTTCTGAGGAGCTCAGTATTCATTAATGGACAGTAATTGAGCACCTGGCCCCCAGCTGTCTCCTCACCCCCTGCAGTCGATTTTCTACCCAGCTGCCAAAAGAGATTCCTTTTTTTTTTAAGATTTTACTTTTTTAGAGCGGTTCTAAATCACAGCAGGATTGTGAGGAAGGCAAAGCCACCAGAGTGGGACATTTATTAGAAACAATGACATTTTTGTCACCCAAAGTGCACAGTGTCCATAGGGCTCACTCCTGGTGTCATTCACTCTGTGGGTTTGGACAGATGTGTAAGGACACGTGTCCGTCACTACCACATCCCACAGAGCCTCCGAGCTCTCCCTTTTGGCTCCCTCGGCTCTTTCCACGGTCTGTAGAGTTTCGCCTTTTCCTGAATATCGCATAGTTGGAATCGTATGACATGTAGCCTTTTCAGGTTGGCTCTTTTCACCCTGTAAAATGTATGTAGGGGCCCTCACGGTCCTCCCGTAGCTTGACAGCTCATTTCTTTTACTGGTGAATAATATTCTGTCGTTTGGATGTCTCACAGTTTAGTTATCCATTCACCCACTCAGGGACATCTTGGTGGCTTCCACAGAGGTCTTTTTAAAACAGACAGCAGAGAGGTCACTGTTCTCTTTCAACAGGCTTTTGTGTCCCATGACACAGGGCCATCCTACAGCTCTGGCCCCTGGCTTCCGTCCTCTTGGCTGGTAGAAAATGGCTAAGAGAACATGCACCATCCATGGCCCCAATAGGTCAGGCGAAGCCTGAAGGTGGATGACAGCTGATGGCTTTTCATGAGGCCTCATGGAAAGTCTTGCTCAGGGTTGACTCAGTGTCTTCCTGTCTTTGTATGGATGTAAGTAAAGGAAGGATGATGGGGACATTTTGTTTATTTATTTATTTTGGTACTAGAGATTGAACTCAGGGACACTTGACCACTGAGCCACATCCCCAGCCCTATTTTGTGTTTCACCTCGCCATTGCTGAGGCTGGCTTTGAACTCGTGATTCTCCTGTCTCAGCCTCCCTGAGTGCTGGGATTACAGGCTGGAGCCACCGCGCCCGGCTAGGGACATTTTAGAAAGAAGTAAAACTTAAAAAGGGAAGATTCTAGTAGCTGAAACTTAAGCTTTATTTTAATGTTATTTTATGATAAAGGTTTTTTTTTATAGTTGTGAACAATTAATTTTCCCTTCTGCCTCCTTAATCTTTCCCAAGTGATGGAAATACTAATCTAAACGGAGGGTGATTCAAGACCTCAGCGGGCTTCAGGGCAGGATCACAGGGCACCCACGCTGGCCAGACTCACTCTCTGGGTACCTTGTTCTCTCCAGGCTGGAGAAAAAGCTTTTGACACTTGGCAGCTTCAATTCATCCCCAGAAAACTGAATGGTAGAAACCATCATTATCCCTACCTCACAAATGAGGGTCCTAGAACAGAGAAGTTAAGGAGCTCATCCAGAGTCACAGAGCTAGACAGCAGGGGATTTGGTTTTGAGGGCAGGCAGCATGGTTTTCAAATCTTGCCCCTGACAGCTCTGAGCT